>JZKD02S1895140.1:579683-595352 GCA_000966675.3 Picea glauca | reverse complement strand
TGGCGAATGTGATATATTCATTCAATGAACTGGGTGGATTTTTTAGCTTCAGTTTGATCATGGGATAATCCTACTTGTGTGGATTCAAGGGGTACTACAACATCCATGGGACCCAATGGTTGAAATCCCAACCCCACTTGAAAGGCATTGTGGTTGGTTGAGCTATGTATGACTCTATTGTAACTATGTTGAACATAGGGAAGATTCTCATCCCATGTACATAGATTATTGGAATTTTACATGCGCGAGATATGCATGATAATCCTATTGACGACCTCAATTTGGCCATCCGTTTGGGGCTAGAAGGGCATGGATTTGGTGACTTTGGTGTCTAGTTGTGACCAGAGGCTCGACCAGAATGTGTTGAGTAAATGGATGTTCCGATATGAGATGATTCTTTGTGGTATCCCAAAATGTACCCATACTCATTTGAAGAAGAGCTTGGAAGTGACCTTCATTGTGATGCTCTTCTTACAGACAACCAAAATCACCATCTTGGAAAATCGATCAACAACCACAAAAACACAATCATTTCCATGCTTCGTTGAAGGAAGGCTCGACATGTAGTCCATCGAGATGGATTTCCAAGGCCTGTTAGGAGTAGGTAGAGGGATGTACATTGATTGTTTCGTAATAGCTAGTTTGGAAATGGTGTAGGCTGTGCAAGACTTGATATACTTTCTAACATTCAGTAGAAGTTTCTTCCAATAGAAGTGTTGTTGCAGAATTGCCACTTTATTTTCTGTGTCGAAGTTCCCTACCACCCAACTACAATGAGATTCCCAAATCAACTTAACTCGCTCAGTTGATGGAACGTAGAGATGGCCCAAATGGAACAACAACCTATCCTAAATATGGAAATCAATGGCTACTTTGTTTGTGCCCAACATATGGTAGGTAGTGGAGAAGTTGGGATATCTCTTATAGAGTTGGGTCCATCTGAAGGTCTCATGTCAATAGGAGTGTAGCATCATGGTTAGTGCTGCAACTGGAGGTCAATTGAGGTAGTCAATGATGTGGTTGGTGCTCCCTGTCTTATACTTGATGTTGAGATGGAACTGCTGCAAGTATGTGGCCCACTTCTGATGGCAATCATTTTTCAATTTTCCTTATGTCTGCATGACCTACAAAGGATTATTATTAGTGTGGATGACTATCTCCTTCGCAAGAATGTAATGCCTCCACTGGAGGCATGCTTGTACAATGGAGTAAATTTATTTTTCATAAGCGGGTTACTTATGGACAATATCTGATAGTGTCTCAATATGATAGACCACATGATGTCCATGCTAAGTGAGAATTGTGCCCACAACATAGTCTGGAGCATCTGTCTCAATTTCAAAAGGATGTTGCAGGTCAGGTAATGAGAGCACTAGGGATGATCACAAGCACTTCTTTAAATCATCGAATGATTTCTATTGCGACTAGCCCCACACAAAATTGTCCTTGCCACCACCCCTGGTCACTTGGCTAAGGGCCCATGCAATGTGGGAGAATCCCAATATGAACCTGCGATAGAAATTGGCAAGGCCTAAGAAGCTATAAAGCTCAGTGAGTGTGGTTGGGGCTGGCTAATCATGAATGAACTAGATCTTGGATGGATTGAAATGCACCCCATGCTCATCAACAATGTATCCTAGGTACTGGATCCTATTCATGTTGAAGGAACATTTTTCCAAATTTCCACATAGCCTGTGTTGTCGTAGAGTGTGCATAACCTGTTGAATATGTTACAAGTGTTCCACCCAACTCCTATTGAAGATGACGATGTCGTCCAAATAAACCACCACAGAATAATTGGTGAAAGGTCAAAAGATATCATCCATCATCCTCATGAAAGTTGTTGGGGAATTTTTCAAGCCAAAGGGCATGACCCACCATTCAAAAAGACCTTATTTACACTTGAAGACAATCTTCCATACATCAGTTTGTTCTATTAGGACCTCATGGTAGCCAAACTTCAAATCAATATTATTGAAGTATTTGTCCCCATTGAGATCATCAAGAAGATTGTCAATTTAGGGAATTGGGTATTGGTTCCTGACTGTGATTTTATTTAAGGCCCATTAATTAATGCAGAGTCACCAAGTCCCATATTTTTTCTTCACAAGCACGATTGGGCTTCCAAAACATGATGATCTTGGTTAGATGTGTCCCTTTTCAAGCATATCTTGGATAGGGTTCTTGATTTCCTCATTTTATGACAGAAAGTGACGATAGAATAGCCCATTGGGTAGCAGTGTGCTAGGGGTTAGATCGATTGAGTTCTTTACCTAACAATGTGGAGGTACCATAGTGAGTGAGGAAAATATGTCTTTGTGTTCATCCATGACCTTATCCACTTGCTTCTATTGGGTATAAATACTTGTCGTGGAGGCCATTGATGTGGCCTCAACCTTCCACTCACTTTGAGCATGAATCGCGAAGAATAAAAACTTCCTGGTCTAAGATATGACCCTCCTACATTGCTTGGAAGAGATCAAGGAAATGGAAGTAGGTGGGACTACCTCGGGTACCCTGTACAATTTCCTCTCCAAAGTAATAATAAATATACAAGGAATAGAATCATATAGAACATGATGTTTCCATAAATAACGTTGGACCAAAATAAAATCACAAACTTCAAGGGGGGAGACATCACACAATACCTCATATTTGAAGGGCTTTATGCCATAGGGAAGGTGACACTGTTGGATGACGAGGTCAAATTTCCTTTGGTGTATGGCTATGGGTGTTTTTTTTTCAATAGATCCAACTTCTTGATGACCTCCACTGAGATGAGGTTCTTTTATCTACCATTATCAATGATGAAGTGTAGCAGAGTACCCCTCACCTACATCTATGAATGAAAAATGCACTCACCTTCCTCTCGTTCATCAGGTTCACCGGGATGGACCTTGGTGGTAGAAACGGTGAAATTGGGTTCTGCATCAACGATTCGCTTCAATTTTTATGGTTCTGACTTAGATTTTGAGCCCGCATCTGATTCAGAGGCTTTCACCTCGACCACCAATGACGTTTTTTAGTGGCATTCAGTGGTGTTATTCCATGGGCTCTTATGGAACTTGCACCAGTTCCCAGTGTCTTTATTTGTATTCACATTTTCCTTCTTTGTTTACATCTTATATTGCTTGTCCTGAGGATTTCCATCCTTACTCTATCCTTTTTTATACATGTTGGGGATTCATTTTCCCTGCTTATTCTGTGAGGGGTTCACACACCCGAACTATCACATCTTTTGTTTAAGCTTCTTCTCGATTTTTACAACATATCGATAGGTTGTGCCCAAGGATGAGATGTACATAAACTCCATTTTTTTATGGATGTAACTATGCATACCTTTGCAATACTTGAGCACCATATCCCACTCAGAGTCTTTGATACCTAGGTTGGTGTGTAAGGTATAGAAGACATTGGTGAACTCTGACAATGTTTGGTCCCTTTCCTGTTGTAGTGTGGTCCATCTTTTATATAAGTCGTCATAACTTCCAATAGGGTAGGATTGTTCCTTAACAACATCCCTTAAAAAACCCCAAGTAGGTGTGACTACAAATAATATAGATTCCTATGTTTCCTTTTTCTCATAGAAAATCTCCCACAAATATTTGACATGGAGGATGTCCTTAAGGAGCACAAATCTAAATGTTTCTCTATCGAAAAAGTTATGGACAGAAAAATACCCTTCTAGAAGGTTTAACCATTTGTCTACAACATGCACATATATTTGACCTTCAAATATAGGAATATCAAAATTGATATGTACCTTGAAGGGGGTGATGCCTCTGCTCAAGGAAGATGTGTCGCTTGTTGGCAGTTGTCGAAGTATTTATGAAAAATTATCCATAATCTCGTTCCTCTGTCGTGTGAGGGATTCCTCAGGAAATAGTTTAAAGTGATCTCCTACCCCATAATCTCTCTTTTATTCCCCCATCGGTGGTCGTTGGTTTTGGCAAGGCCGATCTTTCAAAGGCTCAACTAGTTCAAGTCCCAAATTCTTATACCCTAACCTTGTTGGGGATGTGCACAAAGAAACAAATGAAGAGAAAATCGCTCTGATACCAATGATCCATATTTATGAGAGGAACAAAATGAAACACAGATCTATAAAATTAAAACATATATACAAAGAAAAATAATAGAGATATAATGAAACTTAAATTCTATTCAATAAAGAAATTTGTTGCAACTGTAAAATGCAGAATGAAACAATCTTGCTCGAATGGTGGTAGCTAATATCTGAGAAGAGATGTGGTGGCTATGCTCATTTGCCTAAGAACGTTACAATAATTACTTTAAGCCTTTTTAACATCAATAAGTAATCACAAAACCCTAGACATCCAAAAACCTAACCCTATGAGATGAAGCACCAAAAGTCATGTGGTCCCTGATGGGGTAAGTTGGTACATCAACTTCCTGGGGTCGTAACTTTTGCATACGATCTTCGTTTTAGGCACATGATAACCCGTTGGAAACATCTATTTAAGGAATACACAATTTTTCATCAAACTATGAATTCATATAAATAATGACTATGTCAAGCCCAAAAATCGTTGTTTAGGGCCTCAAAACGACCCCGAAAGTTTAGGACCTGAAAAGATAGAAAACAACTACCAAGATGAAAATTGTATGTGATCAAGTTGGAAGAGGTATGTGGCCACCAATATCCACCTGGATCAGGAGGAGAATACTGTGAAAGAAGCAGGTGGTCCAAAGTATACTAATCATAAATTCTTTAATCCAGGAAATAGAGGAAATTTTGGCAAAGGTTGTGGTAGAGGAAATTTTGGCAGAGGAGGAAGAGGGTCGATAATATGTTACAATTGTAATAAACCAAGAAACTTAGCCCATGAATTCTTGAATACATGTACAAAGTGCACATACTGTAGAGCACTGTACCATGCAACAAAATATTGTTCTCAATTGCTTGTGAAATGGTAGGAAAAAGGGAATCAGAACCATAATCCAAATCAGAATGTACAGAAAATATTAGTCGAAAAATGTGACGAAGGACCTAAAATAACAATTGTTACATGTGATGGAGATAGAACAATAATTGATGTGATGAATGGAGGGAAGAGGGCTATGCAATGGGTAAGGAAGTTAGCAAGGCCTATGCCAACATTCAATCCTCAACAATAAAAGGAGACATATTAGAGGGAAAGAAAAGAGGTACCTGGACAGCATTGGGGAGCATTAATATCATTTTCTCCTCATGTTGGAGATCGTGTTGTTCCATAGAGGACAACTGGGAAGGTAAGAACTCTAATATAATTCCTGATAAGTTTCATAAAGCTAATGAAAGATTAAATTGCACTAAATGCACTATATGAGATGATTGATCACTACATGCAAGGAAGGGAAACTCCCATCACACAAAGGGTAGTGAATTAGGTATTGTTCAGAAAGAGGACCAATGGAGAATTCATATTAATTGTGTAGATTGAGGAATATGATGTGGATACAATTATTCTAGAGATGGGATCTGATGTGAATGTATTACCAAAGCAGGCTCGAGAGATGATGGGAAAAACCAAGTTGATTTGGTCTCATGTTCAGTTAAGGCTCGCAAATCAACACAATATAGTACCAATTGATCAATTGATAGGAGTACCTATGGAAATATATGGGGTGTGCAATGTGGCATACTTTGAAGTTATTGAGATCATGGATGATATTCAACCATATCCAACACTAATTGGACTTGAATAGGCCCTTTATAATCAGGAAATCATTAATCTAAAGAGGAGGGAAACAATATTTTAAGTTAGAGATTTGAAAGTTACTACATCATTGGACCCAATAGAAGGAAAGAGATACATAAAACCAACAAGATAGAACACCATTGACAACTTGTATAACGAGACTACACGTATGGAGGATTATTTTAACCCCACTGCAGATAGTGTGCTAATTTGGAGAAGTATCCGTTGATGTGCATCAGATTCATAGGAAGGTTTGGAGAATTGGTAGCAGAGGATGCATGAAGAATCAACTAGACGATGTGCATGCATAACCTGATAATTATGTTGGATTGGAATAGAGTTGTGTGATCCACGCAGGTATGATGGATTGATTTATATAAGATTTTTTTTAAAGGAATTTGAGTTACAGGTACCCTAAAAACAAAGTTTGTTGGCACTATATGTTTTCCTAAACGCGACTCCATCCAGATGGTGGGCTACACACAAAGAGGGAATGGAAGACTGGTTACATTATAGAATACTAATGCAAGTGATATTTGGTACCGAGGTATAAAATATTGCACAAAAGTATACATGGGTAAGTGACCCAATGTATCAAGTGGAGTAGTGTGGGAATATATGAAACTTGAAATGAAAGGATGAATGAATACATAGATTTATACATACATTGGATAGAATTCCGAAGAAATGGTATTTGGAATTGGAAATGCACAGAGAAACAAGTTGGGACTAGCTGATTCAAATTTTCAAGGTCACATTTTCTTTTGAAAATGAATCTCCATAAATAGATGCAACACTATAGGATATTCAAACCACGATCTTCTCAGAAGAAGGGTCGATGGAGGTGGTACCATTTTTCGATGTGTACAGAGATGTTATAATTGTACATGCATTACTGGAGTGTTACAATGTTGCTAAGGAAGAACATGATGAAGAAGATCCCAAGAATGTGAATGTTCCTGAAATAGAAGGAGAACCAAAAATAGAAGGGATAGATATTGAGTTTGTTGCATACACACATCCAATAAGGAAACATAAGGTAAACATTGGGATGAAAGAGAATACAAAGTTTGTGCATATAGGGGATTAACGGAGTGATGGGACAATAGAGAAGATTGAAAAATTACTTTGTGAATACCATGACCTATTCCCAACTACATTTTCATAGATGAAGGGGATAGTTGGGGACTTAGGCTAGTGTGAAAGAGACCCTACAGGTTAAATCTGAAGTGCATTAAATCTGAAGTGCATGGAGAAGGTGAAAGAAAAAATAGACAAAATTTTGGACGCAGGGATCATTAAACCCATGGGAATCAGAGTGGATAAGTCCAATGGTAGTGCAAGAAAATAAAAACATGAGGAATTATGATTTTTTTAGATCTGAGGAAGTTGAATGATGCATGTTTACATGATCCATTCCCAACACCATTCATAGAAGAGGTACTCAAGAATATAAGAGGGAAAGAGACTTATTCTTTCATATATGGATTCTCGAGGTACCATCAGATAAAAATTGCGATGGAAGAGAGGTATAAGAATAATTTCACAACAGAGTGGGGAAGTTCTCAGTATACATTAATTCCCTTTAGACTAAAGAATTCCCCTGCATATTTTTCAAGAGTCGTGGTTGCAGTGTTTAAGGAATTTATTCATAAGTTCCTTGAAGTATACTTAGATGATTGGATTGTGTTCAGTCTGATGAAGGATCACATAGAAATATTGAGGATAATGTTGGATAGGTGTAGACAGTGTTAGATTTCACTGAATCTGAAGAAGTGTATTTTTTGCACATTGTTTGGAATTTTGTTGGGCCATGTGGTCTGCAAGAAGGGATTACTAGTGGATCCGACCAAGATTGCAGTGATTCTATATTTAGAACCACCTACATCAGTCATATAGCTGAGGAAAACTCTGGGTCACACAAGATATTACAGGAAGTTTATCAAAGGCTATGTGTGTATCAAAACACCTATGTAAAAGTTGCTAAAAAAGGAAGAAGAGTTCTAATGGAATGAGGATTGTTAGAAGGTATTGGATACCTTAAAGAAAAACTAGTGACCACGTTGATTTTGATCTTTCCATATTGGAACAAGGAGTTCCATGTTCATGTAGATGCATCATCCATGGCATTGGGAACAATATTATCTCAACCATGGGAGGGAGATATAGATCACCCAATTTCTTTTGCAAGTCGGAAGTTTTCCATAGGAGATAAGAATCACACCACCACAGAATAAGAAGGATTGAAAATGGTATATGCACTACAAAAGTTCATACATTATTTATTGGGATATCATTTTAGGATGTACACAAACCATTATGCACTAAAATACTTGGTGAAAACGCCAATGTTGGGGGGGATAATATGAAGATGGCTATTGTTGTTTCAGGAATACAATTTTGAGTTCATGGTGAAACCAAGGAAGTTGAATGAAGGACTGAATCATATATCATGCATACTCTTAGGCGAAGATGCAGGGAATTTAGATGACATATTACCAAATGCACAACTATTTGTAGTTAAAATGGTGGATGATTACTTCTCAAACATTGTGAGGTTTCTAAGTACATGAATGACCCCATTAGACATGACTATTGCACAGAAGAAAAAATTGGTAGTTAAAGGAAAATATTGTCATCTCATTGTAGGAAATTTATACAAGTTGGGTGTAGATGGAATATTGAGATGTTGTGTTTTGGAACATGAAAGACCTATGATACTCATAGAAGCACATGAAGGGATTTTAGGAGGACATTATGCAAGTAAAGCAATTGCACATAAAATTTCATTTTCAAGGATTTGGTGGCCCACACTTCATAAAGATGCTAACGAGCATTTTCAAGCATGTAATGTTTTTCAAAGGGCGGGAAAGCTATCCAGGAGGAATGAAATGCCTTTAAATCCATAAGTTACATTGCAAGCATTTGATGAATGGTCCATAGAATTTGTGGGACCAATAAACCCATAAGCAAGAAGATCAGGGGAAAGGTACATAATCACTGCGACAAAGTATTTAACAAAATGGGCAGAAGAAACACCAGTTGTAGACTGCACCATGGAGACTTCTACACGATTTCTATTTGAGAATGTACTCACATGATTTGGATGTCCACACATATTACTCAGTGATCAAGGAACACATTGTATGAATACAAAAATTGCAACATTGACTGAGGAGTTTAAAATCCATCATCAGAAGAGTACCCTGTATCATCCTTAGGTCAATGGTACAATAGAATCTTTCAATCAAATCTCGGAGAATGGTTTGACAAAGATCTATAACATAGGGAGAGATGATTGAGACTTAAGAGTTCATGTAGTTTTATAGGCCTACATGACTACAAGAAAAAAGCTGACAGGGAAGACACCTTTCAGGTTGGTCTATGGGAAAGAAGTAGTGTGCCAATGGAGTTTACTCTACCTATCCTACACATTTCCACGATTACTGATATTTCGGACTCTGGAGAAATAGAGGAGAGATTGTCATAGTTTGTATTGCTTGAGGAACATTGGTTTGTAGTAGGTTTCCATAGAAAAGTTCAGAAAACAAGAGAGAAGGCATGGTATGATAGACACATTAAATATAAAAAGTTCAAAGTGGGAGACTTAGTATTACTCTATGACAGTAAGTTTATGCACCATCCATGAAAGTTTCGAATGCATTGATTAGCACCCTATGTGATTCAACATGTGACAGAGGCAGGTGTTGCACAGTTGAAAACCTTGAATGGAGAAGCCCTTGGAGGAATGACAAATGGGAGTCGGCTTAAATGCTATAGAGATGGTTGATCATCTGTGCAGTAATCTAAAAATGTGCCAAAACACATGGATCATAGTAACTATATTTTAGTAGGGGGGTAAAACACAGAAAATCAAATAAAAAGTAGAAAAAAAAAGAAAAACAAATAAAAAGTAGAAAGGGGAAGAAAACAAAATAAATACAAAGGGAAACATGAAGAAGTATCGTGCAAAAAAATGACATATCACACAAATAAAGGGAATAGAGTAAAGTCAGCTAAGTGCACACAAAATTCTACCGCAGGAAAAGATCGTTAAGGGCATTAAAGCACATAAATGACAGTTAAAAATCCATAAATCACAACGCATACTAGATACGCATAGTCATCAAATATTTCCTCTTGAGGATTGAGGACCTCTAATTGTGTAGTATGTTGGTAACAACACTAGAGGGAAGAGCAGGAAGAGAGAGAAAAACGATGACAACCGTAGCAACCATCAAGAAGTTGGAGGGAGAATGCACAAAGCTCTATGATTGTTTTTTGAAAATATGGATAAACATGGTAGAGGATCCAAAAATGAAGGTTGTGGAAGAAAAATTAAGGAATGTGCAGTAAAAGGCACATAAATATTAAGAGAGCATAAACACCCTTCCACCATATGAACGAATGATGACCATTTTGGCATAGAGGTAGTCATATGTGGAAGTTGAAAAGATGCGGGATTAGTAGAATATCCTTCAATAATGTTTAGGACTGCTTCAAGAAGAAGCATTGAGGGTGATAGGAGAATTGGCCACTGCACATGGCAGGGTGAAGCAAGTAGTGCATGAAATAAAAGAAAAGCTTACGTCCCTCACTACACAGGGTGTAGAATAAATTGTGGAAATAGAAGCAATGATGATAAAGGAAGTTAGGGCCGCTAAGGATGCCTCCCAATAGTTCATCCAAGCCATAGGTGAGTCTTGGGGGCTTGTTGGACAAGCATTGTGGAAATAGTAGTCATGAAAATACTAAGTATAGAATATGTGCGCGACAGAAGAAGAAAGAAGACAAGGTAGGAGAGGAATGATCAGTAAAGGCACATCCAGTCTTGGGAGTGCGCGACTGAGGAACATCTAGGAGTAAAGTGCATAGTAAGAGGAATAAAGGAGAAGAATAAAGAAGAGAATAAATCAAGAGAAGAATGCGGGTGAAAAGGAAGGAAAACATTTCAGCATGCTAAAAACATCAAGACATGCAAAAGTAGGAAGACCAGCTGTCAAGAAGGAAAAAAGTAACATGAAGGTATAAAAATAGGTAAAGAAGCATGAACAACAAGTCAACTTTAGTTGTCATGAATTGTAATAGGGTTTTGGGATGAACAAAGTAGGGTTTTAAGCCCTATAATTTATGTATAAATATGTAATGGGTTAAGAAGATAAGGGTTCTCTTTTTTTTTTTTTTGTTCCCTAGATGCATTGTCGAGAGTGATAGAATAGGATGAAAAGGAAAGAGTCTATGTATGAATTTTAAGGAGATGTTGTAGAGAGAGAGGCTTCCACTACAGAGCCGCTAGCTTAGATGAAGAAAAATATAGCATGTTGTATCTTTGTAAGAGTGGTGTGCAAGGCTGAGAAAATTATAAAAAGAATAATAAAGAAGTCATCTATTATGGACGTAGCCCAAAGTTTGGTGAACCATGTTAACTATTGTATTTACTATATTTTATGTGATTGATCATGGATACTTTCTTGATGCATGTTAGAATAGATTTTTGTTTTTTGTGATCATTGCATAATAGTTATGAATGTTACAATACTTGGTTTATGTTGCAATCTAAAGTATAATGGTAATACATAACTAAATTCACAAAGTAACCTAAGGAGAGAAAATACAAAATAATGCACATAGAACAAATAAGTAAGAATGACAAGGATGATCACCTCCCATTCCCTCACTACTACAGAAACTTGGTTCTTGCAACCCCAATAGATTCCTTGGGTGAGACTTCACTTGCATGTAGGTGATTCCAAAAGGGTCGGTGTCTAAATGGTTGTGTTGGTTAATATAACTCGAATCTAGAGTCTTACAATTGCGTGCATGTCAACACCAATGGTTGAAAACAACCAGGATTCTCAACAAGTCCTCGTACATGAGGACCCTGATCAACAACGATGATCTACTGATACACCTCTGATGAATCCAACGGTCGACAATGACCTTGATTCTTGGCAAGCCCTCGAGCATGATATATTTTGACCAATGACCATGATTGATTCGTCGTCCGAAATCGATGGCTATGCTTCCTTCTGGAAAAAGACAGGGAAAATCATTGGTTAATCAGTCCACTTCATAACTTAGTTTACTTTTCAATGTTTTATCATAATTTACCCTTGGCCATCAATCTAAAAACTCTAAGATATTTAGTCCTCATCGCTCACTTGGGGAAGTTTTATTCCACAAGTTATTCATACTAGCATAGAGGAATTCCCATCCCTCAGCTACCGCATTTCCACTCTATTATCATTGATTTAAAGGAAAATTTTGCACATGAACAAAGATAGGAAAACTACTAACCATGTAAATATAAATAAACATGTATAAGCAAGTGAAACCATATAGAAGCACACAATTGTGCTTTATGTGTAAATATAATGACAGGTATACAGTTCTGGAAAATATAGCAGTAAAATTCTCAAGGATAAATACAATAGTAAAAACCCATGGTAGAATATACATGGTTGCAATATCAATGTGGTTCTAACATCATATGTACTGACACATATTAATAATGACATATTCCCATAATAACAATACATAAGCATTTTCATAGTAAGTATCCAACATAGGAATACATAATCATACATAGAGTAATTAAAGAAAACACATAATAAACACTTATCTGGAATAGATAAGCCACCAACTACATGTAGACCTCTGAATTTCCTCCTAGACTTAGACTCAGTTGCTTATAAATCAACAACAAATCACCCCTAAGCTGGGGCTTAAATTCCACTTGGGCATGGAAAATCCTATCCATGTAAGGTCTCTTGGCAACAACAATATTCTAGTTTAGGATCTAATTTTAAAAACCAACCTATAGTCTCTCAATCCCCACATGTATGTCCTACCCCAAGATGTGTGCCCCTTCTCTGATCAACATTCCTTCAGCTGTCCCACTTCCCTTTTAGGGATTCAAAAAAAGGCTAGATAGAAAGTCTCGGATCCCTGTAGTGACAACCTGGTACCTTGGGAATCAAATTCTCAACAATTTTCTTACCTGGAGAGAATGTCACGGGCCTGACAACCTCCTTCTTTGAAAACACTTCTCTCACCTGGAGAGAATGCACATTGTCCTAACAACCCTCCTCTTCAACAACACTTCTCTCACCAAGAAATAAATGCACATGGGCCTGGAAACCTACCTATTCAACACCACTTATCTCACCATGAGAGAAATGAACATGACCAAAGACAGAGACAGTGACGAAAACACGTATTGATCCATAGACGTCTGACCAAAGACAGAGACAGTGACGAAAACACTCCTCCTTATGACGATTGCGACATAAAGATGTTGCAAAGCGCAAATGAATTGTACAGACAACAGGGAAAAAGATCTGGTGAGAAGAGTGTCCAGTCCCTGACCAACACTCCCAAGAGCATGACAACATGGAGCATTTCTTCAACGACCCACCCCAATAAGAAATCAACCCATAAATCTTCAAACAGAGGAGGAGATAAGAACCCTCCTTGGGGAAAAATTGATAGTTCTCACAAGCTTCCCCTGACGAAGAAAAGAAAAAACATTGTAGGGCAGGTGGAAGAACCCGAAATTGAAAGTGAGCACATGCAACTTAAAACTTCTGTGGATGCCTTGTTGCACAAAGTTGATCCACCCGCGGACACGATGTACCATATTTCCACAATGGAAATAGATGAGACCGACATTTTTTACGAAGATGAATCCTTCTTATTCGAGAGCGTTGTTTTTGACAACCAATCTAAAAATTTAATCATTGAAAAGAGAGATGTAACAAATAAGAAAGGAAAATATTGTACAGAGATTAACTTTAAGAAAATGCAGTCGTCCCAAATCTCTCGATTTCACCGTGCAACCCTTGATGATCTTGATGATTCCATTGGAGGAATTGAAGTGGAGAATTCCAGACTAAACGAACGAATCAAGGAATTGGAGGAGGCTTTCATTGCTACCCCAGTGTTTTCCAGTCCTTTAGAAAAAATCGTGCCTGCTACCCCTGCAACCAATTTAAAAGGATCCTCCAACCTCCTCACATCCTGTAGAGCCTTTGTAGAGAAGAACATCAAGAAAATAATACAACTAATTACTGAAGCCTAGGAAACATCACAAAATATAGCTTCCTTTCGAAAGAGGGCAAATGATTTGCACGAACATTTGCAGATGAATTTTAAAAATGAAGAACGTTTCTATGAACATACAGTGATCCCTTTTCCGAACCATGCCATCAACAACTCGGATCTGAAAAGAAGACAAAAGGATATCCCCTCCCCAAAGCGGATCAAACAATTAAAAGCATGCTGGAACAAGAAATTTAAGTCCCTAGAGCTCATTGTAGAATCATGTGAACAAGTCATATCAGAGAAAGAAGAATTATTTAGAAACCTGACCCAAATAGACTTAGACGGAAATACCAACGAGGTTCAAGACCCAAAATTAATCCTCAAATCCTTGTCCTTGACCAAGCAAGCCTTGGATAAACAACTTGATATTTTAAAGGGGTCATCTTTAGAAAAGTTTTATGGCATCCTTGAATATGGTGAATTTGACGTTGAGAACTAAGTAGTGGACTATTCAACACACAATGAAGAAATTGAACAAGCTCCGCATAGTATTTCTATAGATCTAAGGAAATTAGAAAGCGATCTTTTTGACATAGAAATCTGGGATGAAATCAACGTGGCCCCCATGAGAAGCTACATTGAAGAATGAACAAACTCGTCGACGAAGGACAACAACCGGTTGGCACGATTCCAGTGGTCGTCGACGACATCAACAAAAACGCATTGGCTTCATAGTAAGTCTATATTGATCACATCTTGTTTTCTTTATCAATCCAATTATTCTACGTTTTTAAATATAAATCTCTAACCAAATACTCATAACTTCCAATTTCTTCTTTTCAGGTCTTCCTCGCTACCATCGCGCACTTCTTCTTTCTATAGTCCTATTTCTTGTACTTATTTCTTTTATGGAACGCAGGAGCCCCAATCCTAGTTAATATGACAAACACATTTAAATTTACAGAAATATGGAACATATTCCAGAAATATGTAACATACATTATTAATTTTTGATAAATTTCAAAGAAAACTAATTTGGGAACAATTTTTGTGCGCTTCTTTCTGAATGATAATTTTGTTTTGCTTCAACTCTGTTAGATGTCAGGAAATTGTGTTTATTATATTTGAATGTTTAATGTGTGTGATTCCTGGTCCTTTTTTCCAGGAAACTTTATTTCAAGTCATTGAGATATAAATTTTCTAAGTCTCATGTTTGAATTATACACACCTGAGGAAAAAACTGTCTTGTTTGCATATTAACCTTGGGGGTCATCTACCAACCCAATCTCTTATGGCTAACCTGTGACACACTGCCATGAGTCATCCTCTACATGGATACCACCTGTACTTCAAAGTATTTCCCACATGTCTCTACTCGATCCCCCCATAACAATACATTTATTCTCATTCCAATGTGGCAAAAACTACAATGCCATACAATGTGGTAGTTCAAACATTCTTGAATGCCTTATGACACATTTTCAGCCCATCCCTCGTGTTGTTCTCTACATGATATTACCAAAATATTAAAATACTCGGACTGGAGATTCCATCTTGCATACGGTCAGTATTTACTTCTTATTAGATTTAGTCTCTAACAACTTTACTACATCGACGGGAAATATTAGTTTAGTTCGTTCTCAATTTGTTTTAAAAATATATTGTCTGTATGTTTGATTTAGTCTTTAACAGCCTTACTGCATTGGCCTTACTACATTGACGATGAATATTATATTTTTTTAATAATATTTAAAATTAGTTTAGATTGTTATTAAATTGTTTGAAAATATATATTGTATGTCGAATAAATCATTATGTTTCTAATATATAGAGCACAAGTAGTGAACAATAAGAAGATTCGAAGTGGTTAGCAGTTCAACATGTTATTAAAAATAATAATCATTTTTTTAAACACTAAACTTAA
>JZKD02S1895140.1:564530-578705 GCA_000966675.3 Picea glauca | reverse complement strand
GACAATCCGCGACATTTCGTCTGTCATTCCAGCGCCTTGCAGACGGGTCGCCGGATCTCAGCGATGACAGCCGACGAGGAGCTCGAATTGGGTCATCTCTATTTCCTTTTCCCCATGCGCAAACTCCACCACTCGCTCTCGCCATCCGACATGAGTTCCCTTGCGTTTAAAGTCAATTCTGCTCTTCAGAAGTCGACTTCGAAATCCAGGAGCATCGCCAGAATCCTTCCTGTGTTGGGCGACTTGTGCCAGAGTCCCGCTGACAGAAGAATAGCAAGAGCTGTGTCGAATAAAGAGATGAATGCTGTGGAAAAAACGGCGGAGCCGCAGGATAATGGCGTGTCGAAATTGCTAGAGGATAACGCAGAGGATAACGCAGAGGCTATCGGGGAGTTGAGGGGATTCAACTTGAGGAGTTCCAAATTTTGGAAGCCTGCGTTGGAGACAATAACCGAGTCCCCTAGGTTTTTGTCGTTGTCGAGGAGGATTAGTGCTGTTCAATCCCCATCAACGTAAATCTTCTGTTATTGTCTGTACGTTTCACTAATTGCCAGCACCCTGCCACAAACAAAACCGGAGTGAACATCTTTTACAAGGATGCTGTGTAAACACATAACAGATAAATCACCAAATTTTACTGAAATACACTGTTGTTAATGTAAATTTTGGTCGATAACTCTTTGCTCTTGCTGTTATTGATATTTTTGGTTAAAATTGCTTAATGTGTTTTATGCTCAACCAATTTCAGGTAATGAGTAACAAAAAGACGAAATACAGAAAGCACAGATTACGAATTCGGACGAGGAAGCTGTCTCTAATACAATGAGAAAATACTCGTATATATAAATAAACAAATATATCGGAATTCGGAAACTGCAAAAATGGACTTTGCTAAACGTTTTATATTTGGTTTTTTTTTCCTCAAAAACCTCTAACTTAACCATTCCTCACTTAATTTTGAACAAAATCAAACAAAAAAAATAACGGAAAAACTTCAAAACAACTTCTAACTTAACCATTCCTCACCTAATTTTAAACAAAATAAAAAATAAAAAAAATAACAAAAAAACTTCAAAACTGTAAAACGTTTAAACTACTGCAAAAATAAATAGTAACGAAGCGAAGTCCATGCCTAACGGCAATACGATATGTGAAAACTAGGTAGTGATTTAAAAAAATTCGGAAATTTATTTAAAATTTTCTGAAGAATTGAAACGTTGTAGACGGTGGGTTATCAAAAAGTAACCACTCAAGCATTTGGTTAAGGATCTGCCCTAGGTGAGGTAACCACAGAAGCCACAAATATCGTCGAACCCAAGCCACAAATATTTATAATCCTTACACAACAATTTAAGTATTTACAACCCTTGTACACAACCATTTAAAAGGAATTTTTCAATGTATGAAAAAAAAAATTAGACAAAACGGTAAATACAAAATATTGTTTTAAAAATAAACCTTGACCAAATATTCATAGTCCTTTAAAAGACAACGATTTAAACCAAAATTTTGATGATGCAAGAAAAAAAAATCTGACCAAAATATTAAAATTCAAAATATTGTTTTATTTGTTTTTAGAAAACTAACAAATCAAAATTTCATAAACCTGAGTAAAAAAATTTACTTTAAACGTTTTATGTAAATCTGAGTGAAAGATTTGCTTTAAAGTTTTTATGTTTTTTATTATTTTCTATCATATTTTTAAAGTTTTTATATTTTTTTTTAATTTTCAATCATATTTTTAAAGTTTTTATGTTTTTTTTTATTTTCAATCATATTTATAAAGTTTTTTATTATTTTTAATCATATTTTTAGGTTAATTTTATTGAAAATTGGAATTGTAAACTTTAGTTATAAAATTTTTATAATTCTAGTATTTCAAATTTTTTAATAAAACTAAATTTATTTATACATTTAAAAATATAATTTAAATAACAAAAAACTACAATTTTACTATTGTATCTTTAAATTAAGTGATGATTAAGAAAAATAATAAAATACATACACCTAATCAAAATATTCTTGATCCTCCATCACATACTCATATTCCATCACATAGTAAATGTAATTGTTTGACACAAGGCATTAAATCTTCCAAAATTTATAAACTAGAGGAAAAATTGCAAATTGTTTTGTCACTATTAGAGTATGTATATTAGAGGGAAGTTGGGTATATATATTACGAATTAAATAGTTGGGCTGAGGGTCCTTTATCCCACCACTAACAAGAAAGTTTTATATATCAATTTGATTTTTGATTTCGCAATAACCTTAAATATTAGATTATTAATTATGTTTATTAATTTCGATTCTATATGACCAATTTTATATGACCTAGTCTCCTTGTATTTTTTCACACCTGTTCAAACTCTTTTCTAAATTTGAGCGAAAAAATATTTTAAATCAGAAAAAATAAAACGAGAGGAAAAATTGCACGTTGTTCTCTCGCTAGTAGAGTATGTACGTTAATCTCAGTTCTATTTTGGCCTAGTCTCGATAGCAGTGTTGTATTTTTTCATACATGTTCAAACTCTTTTAGATTTAAGCGATTATAAGCGAAAAAATATTTTAAATCAGCGAAAAATCCAATATTATTGACCTGCAATGTTATTAAAGGATGATTTAAATGGCTTGATCTTACAAGAAGTAACTTCAAAGGAAAGGCTTTCTGCACTTCTTAAAAAAAATGCATTCCCTTTGGCCACACCATACGCAATCCTTACTCAGGTAGATCAGTCCAGATTTCTCCCAAACCCTCCATCCAAATGATGTGAGAGTGTTCCGTTTGGGGAAAATTCATACACCAGAAAGCATTCTTCTCTGTCATTGGAGCGAAAAAAATCCCGGAAATTTCACCAAATTTTCATGTTGTATCTCCGTTAAAGTGAGGAAGATTTCCTGGAATTCAATTTCTTTCGTTTTACAGCTGGTTTTACTGAAACATTTAACAGCAAACAGAGCTTCCATCTCTCAAAAATCCCTCGTCGATGCGAGCAAATCCATTTCTTCCGAGCAAACTTTTGTTTGACAAATAATTCGTTGCAGACTCAATTTCTTCAAGGTTAAATATGAAGCAATCACTCTCTTTTCCTCTATCTGCCAATTGATCCCAGTCACTGGAATACTCTAGAAGTATCAAAGGCGACGAACTTTTGCTGCCATGATCTTCACTATAATTACAGAACTGGTCAGGTCTAAGGGTAGTATTAGAGGCGTCAACTGTCTGTAGTTCTTTTGTAAATTCCCATGTTGATGGCGATTTCCCTACCATTGGCACATACCATTCTAAACTAGGATAATGTTGTTGGTAACTTTACTGTCAGTGGCCAATACTGTGCATTTAAAACCAGGATAACATGGCGGCAACCACTATCCATATTCGTACGCTGGGTGAGATTGAATATTCACTATTTGAAAGAATGGTGTGTGAAAGTGGATATCAATCTGTAATTCAAATCACGCATCATTCAATGCTTCATAGTAGAGTAGAGTGGATAATGTTAGTAATAATAATAATAATAATCTATTTTTAAGGTCACGGTCAAGCCAGCACACCAAATTGGTGTATGAGACCCCTTGTTTGTGGGACAAGGGACCCCCCTTGATCCAGCGATTTGACTGGTAAAATCTACGAAGGTATACATACCCTACCCCCCTTGGGTAAAATATAACGTGGTGTATCTTCATATTCATATACTGTTTTATTTTTCTTTTAATTTTAACCAATAATACTACTCCACCGAATTAGGATCATAATTATTTAATGGAATCATAAAACAAATTCAATGAAGTTTTAAAATTATGAAAATATATTTCTATAAAATATTTTATTTTTCATAAATGTACAGTGTACCCATTTTTTTTAATGAACAAGTAGTGCACTAATGTTCAGTGAATGACTTTTTTTTTTTAACTAAAATTGTTAATTTTTACAATGATTCAGCAATCCTTTTTCCTTTCTTTCATTGCCAAAAATTGAGGTGTTTCCAAATCTATGGGATAGAAATCCATATGGGTGCTTCCTCATTTTTGCTGAATGTTCCTTGAGACAAGAGACAGTCCATGTTTTCCTTTTGATCTGCTTTCGTGTTCGATCCTCGCAGGATGTGATAGAATTGGGAGTTGGTGAAGTCTTGCAGCACATACTTTAGTCTTTGCAGAGTCTTGTTGAGAGCTGGGTACTTGAATCGGTCTTCCGAAATTATTGTTTTTATCAAAATTTTCAAATCCCCGAAGACTTAAATTTCTTTAATGTCATTTTCCCGCGCTATCTGGAAGGCTTTTAACAACCCTAGGATTTCAGCCTGATCATTAGTTCTCCGGCCTAGACCCTAGTTGAAGCTATCTTTCCTTTGTCCATCATAGGAGTAAACCACTCCACCTGCCCCTGCTTTCCGTGGGTTTCCTTTGGAGGCGTCGTCAAAAAAAATCGTTGCTTTACCTTGCTTCCTCCACCAATCTTGAAATATTGCATATGTTTCTCTTATACACCAACCTAGAGTGCTTAGAGGACGAGCAATGGTCTTTTTCGTGTCTTGAGTTATAATATCTCCTAGCCAATCCTTTTCTTCGGGAAGGAGAGAGTTTTCGTCCTTAAGAGTGTGGTAAGTCATTTCTTCTCGGAGAAGTGCTTTTGCTTTAGTAGCCATCGTCAAAGGGGAATGAAGGACGCTATTGAAGATCTGATCGTTTCTTGCCAACCAAATTTTCCAACATAAATATTTGGGAATGGCCTGCCAAATTCTTTGCCAATTTGATTTTCTTTGCATCTCTTGAGGATATCTCACTTTCCAAGAGGAGAAGAGGGATGTGACTGTAGTTTGTGATGGAGTTGTGACTTTGAGGCCGTTGAGGGTGATCTTCCAGGCTTCTTGGGTAAATGGACAATCCAAAAACATATGGTCCATAGTTTCAATAGTGCTACAACACAGGGGGCATCTATGAGGTCCAACTATACCTCTTTTAATCAGATTTTCTCATGTCAGCATTTTCTTATGCATTAAGATCCAAAAAATAAGTTTACTTTTGGAAGACCAATCGAGTCCCAAACCTGTTTCCATAGAGATGTTGATTATGTCATCGCTTGAGTAGATTGAAGAGCGTTGTAAACTTGTGCTACAGTGTATCTCCCAGTTTTTCCCCATCCCCATTTGTCTGACATGCGCAGGTGGACGGGGGCCAAATCAACCAACGAGTTTATGGGCAGAGCCTTTTGGAGTTGTAGATGCGCTGGGATTTCAGGGAGTTCCCAATCCCACCAATTTCCCATGGCATCCCAAGAGGAAATGCCTACCAGTTTATTGAAATCGCACTGAGTAAGACACTCACAGATTTCTTTAATTTCTTCAGAATTTTCGAGTGGGGGATGACCCATGATGCTCTCACTCCACATCAGTGTTTTTTTTCCATTGCCAGGAATTTGGTACAGGTGGATTTGGAAGAAGTCTTACCCAGCGCGACAAAGATTCTAGATCAACGTTCCTTTGGTGGTATTTTTTTCCTTTAAATTCCTCATCGAATTCCATTGGAGGTATTTTCTCCTTAATATTTGGCTTACTGGAGGTCTGGAGTTTGAGAAGAGATTCCAAATGATTTTTCCACCTAAAGTTATATTGGCATGACCATGATCTCTTATTTGCAATCCTCCTTCATTGATTGGGCATTTGACAGTTTCCCAGTTAACAAGATGAAATTTCCTTTGGTTGCCCTTTCCTTCTTGCCACAAAAAATCTCGGATCAGGTTTGAAACTTGTTCTAGGATCACCTTTGGATCCAAGAGGAAGGAAGCCTGATAGACTGGTAATAAAGAGAGTATCGATTTTATAAGGATAAGCTTTCCTGTTGTTGTGAGCCACTGTCCTCCCCATGTTTCTATTTTGTTCTTGATTTTTCTTACAATTTCTGTCCATAGTCAAGATTTGTTGGTTCCCAGATTTAATGGGAGTCTGATGTATTTTATTTTTTCCCATGAGGCATAGCCCAAAAGCCCCAGGAAATGGGCAATTCGCTGAATGGTATGTTGGTCAACATTCCACCCATACACTACACTCTTCTTTTTGTTGATGAGCGCTCCGGAAACTATGCAAAAAATTTGGAGAATATTACTGAAGGCATGTGCTATCCGAATGGAGGCTCCACCCAACAAAAGGGAGTCGTAAACAAATAAAGCGTGATTGATTGGTTCTAGGCCTCTCACCAGCCTAATGTCTGGGACAGTCTCGGCTTTCTTTTCAACAGTTAGCTTTCTGCTTAGCGAGTTTTACATTATGATGTATAGGAAGGGAGAGAGTGGGTAGCCTTTCCTTAGTCCCCTTGAGGCTCGAAGAAAATTAGTTGGCCTGTCATTTAATAGCGAGGCTATCCACGACTTCTCTGTGCAAGCTTTGATTAGTTTAACAAATTCTGTATTGAAACCAAAGGAAATGAGTACTTTGTAAAGGAATGAGAGTTTTACCCGATCGAATGTGTTTTGCATATCTAGTTTTATGAGCATCTCTTTCTCCTTGCATTGATGGTTGGAATGCATTTCTTCTTGCACTTGTATTACATTTTCCAGAATGTGTCTCCCTTTTACAAAACCACTTTGGGCGGGGGAGATGAGCTTCCCTAACAGAGGCTTAATCTTGTTTTCCATTAGCTTTGAGAGGATTCTGTACGAGGTGTTTCACAACGAGATTGGCCTGAATCTGTCAAAGGAGCTCGGGTTCGCTTCTTTGTGGATTAAGGCTAGAAATGTGGAGTTAACGTTGCCTCTAACTTTGGATTTTTGTTGGAATGCTTTTATCATTCTTGATTATTTCCCAACATTTTCTATAGAAATTGATTGAGAAGCCATCTGACCCTGGGGCTTTGTCAGGTTCCATAGACCAAATAACATTGTTGATTTCTTCCTCTGTAAAATGATTCATGAGGGCTACATTATCTTCCTTACTCACTAGGGAGGGTATATGAGAGAGAAATTATGTGGTAACCTACTCGCAATCAACTCCATCTTCTTTATAAAGTTTTTGGAAATGAATTTATGCTTCCTCTTTGAGCTGGGCTGAACCTTTGCAAATCGAGCCATCTGCAGAGGTAATTTTCGAAATATGATTTCTAGAGATTCGGGCTCTATATTGTCGGTGGAAGAAGGTGGTATTATGATCTCCAACTCTTAGCCACAAGTTGTGATATTTTAGCCTCCAATACTCTTCTTCTTGACATAAAGCGTGATAGGAATTGAACTGAGAATCTTGCTCCTTTACTAAATCTTGGTTGGTAATATCTTTGTTCTCCATTTCCATTTGCAGGTCTGTTAACTATCGAACAGTCTCTCTCCTGTGGCTTGAGGGGGTGTTATTTGGTTTTTTAATCCAATATTTTAAGGCATACTTTGTTGTCTTTATTTTTTGTTCCCACACATAGTTGGGAGATCCTGTTGCTGGAATGGACCAAGCTGAGTTAACAGTTTCCAAGAAGCCTTCCTTTTCTATACAGAGAGGGTTGTATTAGAAAGGTATTGGACCCGGGTTTTCTTCCTCTTCCTGTTGGAGGAGAATGGGCTTATGGTCAGATGTCAATTTGGGGAGTATTTTGGATGAGATTATCCTCCTTTCCAACAATAGAGAGCTCTGAGCTAGAAACTGATCCAAGCGAGATGAGATGTGATTTGTTCCAACTTTGTTGTTTGTCCAAGTAAAGAGTCCTTTCATGGGCTTAAAGTCTAGGAGATCCCACTGTTGAGTTAACTTCTCAACAAAAGGAATCATTTGATCCCTGCCACAGTTTCCCCCTCTCTTTTCTTTTGGTTCAAAGACTAAGTTGAGGTCTCCAACTATAATGATGTTCGTATGGAGCTTATTTTCTAAGAAGACTGATAGAGTTTCACATCATTGTTTCTTTTCAGTAGAAAGGACAGGAACATAAAGGTTAAAGAGGGAGAAGGTGATATTACTTGAGTAGTGCTAGAGTTTGGTGAATATCCAATGTTGGGTCTCAAAGGAACTGTTAAGGTGGAACTTGTCTTCTGACCATAGAGTTGCGAGACTACCTGAAGAGCCCCTTGCACTCATGGATTTCCCTGCATTTTTCTTCCATTTCAGTTTGTTGATTTCTAAGAGGGTTTCCCCTTCAATTTTTGTCCCTTGGAGCATGAGGATTTCAGGAGATTCATTTTTCAGAAGGTCTTTGACTGCTTCGACCTTCGATGGTTCCCCAAGCCTCTATAATTCCAAGAGACTATACGCATTATTTACTGGGATTGGAGTTGGTAGGCCCTCCCTTGGGAGGCCTTGTTCTAGTATTTCTTCCAATGGACATCTCAATGGTGAATTGGTTTCCTTTCATTTTTTGCCTCTTCTCTTATTCTTCTTTTGATTCTTTGTGAGATTTTCTCCTGAGTCTTTTTGAGGGTCTCTCGAAAGACTCATCCTTCGAAGATCCAGAGTTTTCCAGGGGTTTCTTTTTTGCTATTTCTGCGTAGGAAGGGGAGGAGGAGGTTCCAATTGGGGAGCCAGGAAGGGCTACCTCGCCATTGTTTTTTCTGGCTGTGGGAGGGAGGATCTGTTGTTCAAGTTCTTCAATCGCTTGATCAGAGATTTCTGGAAGGTTGATGAGGATTTCAAAGGGGTTATTGGGGGCCTCTAAGATTGGAGGGGCTGCGATTCCTTCCCCAGGAGCTTTCCCTGGAATGGGGGTGTCAGGGCATTTTGATGCCCCTTTCCCTTTGGATCTATTGTTATTCTTTGGATGAGATGCTTTCTGGACCTGCGTCCATTGTTCACCTTTCAAGATCTCCCACTCTTCTTCTTTCTTCTTTTTGCAGTGCTTGACGAAGTGTCCATAGCCATGGAAATACCTGCATTTGAATAGGAGTTGTTTGTAATCCAACTCTTGGATGTGAGACCAGTCTGTGACCTTTTGTTGAATGTCTTCCGGTAGCCCCACCTCCAGATCTACTTCGACGCATATCCTGGAGCAGGAGTACTGGTCCTTTCGGTCTGCTTTGTCAATGTATTTTCCAAGAGTGCTCCCAATGGATTCCAGAGACTTCGGATTACAACAATGCAAGGAGAGATGAGGGAAACGCACCCATACCAGAACGATTGAGGGCATATCTTGTGTCAGATCGAAATCTGGTGACCATTTATTCAGGTATAGGCCTTGAGGGCCCATGAAGTATGGTCCATTCCTAAATATGAGATTTATGTCCTCTGTGTTATCAAAGACGAAAGCATAAAATCCCCTGCCTACAAGATGGCTTTTGATGCCTTCTTTTACCAGGGGGTTCCAGTTTCTCTGTACCCATGCATCTAAAACTTTGGGAGTCAGCCATAGACCTGTGAATTGGTCGATGAGTCCGCGTTTGATGAGATTCAGAGCACATCTGCATGCTTCTTTTGCTGAGAGGTCGACTGAGGGAATACTGTCCAATTTTTTGCTGCGTCTTTGTGGCTATTCTTTTACCGCTGGTTGCAACTAGTTTCCTGGAAGCTGCTATCTCCGGAGGTAAAGGTGGCGAGGATTCTCAGGGCCCCCTCCTGGGGCCATGGCGTAGGGGCAAGAGAGAGGACGCACCAGGTGCGTGCGCGGGCAGCCTCCTGGGTGTGAGCATGACCAGCAGGACCAAAAAGTTCAAAATAACGTTAAAAAGTTCAGTCAATGACTTTTGACTATAAATCAAAAGTATATTTTCTGCTTGGGATAGTAATAGATAATTTTGTAAGTACCTCACAAAATATTTTAAGAAAGTCTAACAGATAATGGTATAAATATAATTGAAGAGACATTCACTTTAATGATCTCTCAAGTGTTGTTAATGTCATAGATTAACTATTTTAGATTTCGGTTCATAATTTGAGAACTTGTTGATCTGTAGATTCTAGTGGCATTTAATAAGAATAAAATATATAAAAAATAATTCATCAGATTTAAAAAGTTGAAGTTTTGCAATATCTTTATAGTAAAAGAAAATATTATTAAAAAAATAATATTAAAAAAAATAAATTCTTATTTTCAATTAATTAAATTTTGATAAACGATATAAAAAAATTTCAATAAAATTTTGTAAAAATCATTTTTTTAAATATCTTTCAATGTACAATTAGTAAAATGTTTTTTTAACTACATTTGTGTTGCACTATTATTACCCATCTTCTTTTTGTGTCCTTTTTAAAGTCCATATATTCTATGAATGGAATATTACATCATTTATATCACAAGGTAGTGTCAATATGTTAACAATGAAGAATATTACATCCATTTGTACTATGTGTGAATATTGATTGGTAACAATTGTAAGTAGTGAGTGCATATGTGTGAAAGGCAGGTGGAAAACATGGTTGCCAAAAAAATAGAATTAATTTAAAAAAAATTATGAAATGAATGAAATTTGAGTCAAAGCACAAACTTTGCACGTCTCATGATGATGGCATGTTGTGACTATATAATAAATACTTCCTATAATTGAAATCGTGTTTCAACTTGAGTACCTAGTAGTATTTATTATTAAAAAATCTTATGTTCATACCATGACTATATTAATCTATTCTCAACACAAATAAAATTAGATCTAATGCCTATATGCACTATTCCTCAACATTTATGAATTTGCCATGAGGTGGTTAGTGCTTGCCAATATTCAACTCCTCCACTTCCGCAAATTTTCCTTGAAGTGTCTACTCCCTTGCATCATGTTGCAATCAGTGTAAAAGTGTAGGTTGATCACACTATTGAGGTTGTTGGGTTTCTCACTTTTGAGGTATCTGGAGGATGTGCCACTCCATTACATCTTGTTTCAATAAGAACACAAGTTTATCTTCATCACACTATAGAGGTTGTTGGGTTTCTAGGTTTTGAGGTATTTGAAGTATTTCTTAGGTCCATTGATGATGAAAATCATACAAGTGTAGTCAATGAAATGCCTCAATAACTTTGATGAGTTATCTTTGGTGGGTTCTTGCTACATACAAGCCATTGTTGCTTATAGAATTATCTTGTTCAATTATAATAAATATATTTGTTTAATGGTAGGAAATGAAGAAATTCGTCAAACCCTTGATTGGAAAAAGCATTATAAAATCATATGTAGCTAGAGGGATTATTTACCCTCACATCATTCTTTGATATATGAAAAAATTGTGAGATGAAAACTTTAATCTCAAAATTCTAGAAATCAACATGGCTACATGGAAATTTGTAGCTAGAGGGATTATTTACCCTCACATCATTCTTTGATATATGAAAAAATTGTGAGATGAAAACTTTAATCTCAAAATTCTAGAAATCAACATGGCTACATGGAAATTTTCTTACAATAGGTATATCATTTTCAATCATGTTTCATTGAATATCTTATAGCTAAAAGATGGTTAAAAATTTGAGTGTTAATGCTTGAGATTATTCAGTTGAGAGTCCATAATCTCACTTAAAAATTTGGGATTATTCACGCTTGGTTGTTATTTAAGTCATGATTTCATTTAAATATTACCTTAATTTAGTTGAACAAACTAGTCTTTTAATTATTACAAATGGATGGTGAATGTGGTTATACTCATTCCATCATTAATCATTAGACCTTCATGGCCAACCTAATTTTAGTTTCCTTCGCAATTATTTTTAACTCATGATCAAAGAGAGAGCGAGAAGACCTTTGTACAAACAATTTATTTTCAAAGACATAAAACTTACACGATGATGAGATCTCTAGTTTGCTCTCATTGTGTATGATATTCGTTGTGTATGATCTAAAGACCAACAAAACAAAATTAAATTTCCATATGTACATGAAATGGAAGGTAGATCTAATGAAAAGATGCCATGGACAAAGAAAAATGATTAGAGGAGAAGGTTTCCTCATGGTGTTTTGTTTTAGCATTTTGTTGGGTTCGATGGTTAAACAATTGCAACAAAAAAATCATGGTTGGAAAGTTGTTAAATGATGAACCATTTACAGATAGGTGATTGATGAATATGGTCAAATGTTATCGGTTTATCTACCAAATGTAGGGCTTCCATATTCATTATTAGAATCATCTCACGGGTTTCCAGTTCCATCTTTATTTTATACAAATCTTGTTATATTTAGCTTCCTTCTTTATGCAATAATTCTATCTCACACACGTACGTTAAAGCACTACAAATGTAAAGATAGGGCTTGGCTTGATGTCTACTACATTTTTGGTGTTCTAGTTGTCAAAATGTTAAAATATTACCATGTTGAAATAATTAGTATTGTTGGGTGGGTGCAAGTTAATGATGGTCTCTCATGACACATTAATGGGAATGAAAACATGGAAACACAACTATATATTAACTTGGAGTGATGATGTACTTTCACAACAAATTTGAATATGGTGTAAAAAGATGAAATGTAGGAAATTGAATTAGCTTTCCAAATATATAATTTTAATTTATAGAATTTGTGTATGACTATGTAAAGTTTGAGTTCTTCTAACAATGGTATGTTATTTTTTATGCAAAATTACAATACTTTGCATGTTATGAGGGAATTAACATAATGAAACAATTATTCTTTTAGATTGTAGATCTTAGTCTGTATTAGTGCAACTTATAACTTATTCTACAAGATGCATGTATTTTAAGATTATGATATATGTTAACACAAAAATATATAAAAAATAGTAAAACATATTAATTAAAAAAAAGATATTTGGAATTTTCATAGTTTCATGGAGAGATTTATGTAGACTAGATACAAAAATAGCATGAAAAATAGAGATATTGAGAGTCATTAAAAAAATGGAGGTTTTGATATATATTTATATCCTTTAAACCATCGGGTTTTGTCATTCTTAACCTAAATCGAGCTTGTGCACATTCATAATAATGCATTCTAAAACACAATGAGGCTCTTAATAACATTTGCCCATTCCTAATGCATGCACACTTTTGTGACTAAATTATTTTTTCCAATGTATATCATTCACCTTGAACTAGGGATATTAATGACATTAGAGGATTTGAGCATTTAGTACGAGTGCTAGGGTCCTTGACATGGTAAGGTAATGGAACCTAGTCCTTAGACCATAGAGGTTGATTATATGTATCAATGTCCTAAAACAACACTTCAAACCACTACAATTCACATCCTGAGGGCATCCTTGTCTTACAAGTAGGGATACATGCATTGTTAGAATATTTTGAGAATTAGTTACGAGTTTTGAGTCCATTACATGGTGATGGGAGGACATGGTGATGGAAGTAAACACTGTAATTAGACCCTAAAATAATCTTCTTAGAACACATAGCTATGAAAAAGACCTTAAACCACCACAAAATATCTCTCAAGGTTATCACTTCCTTTGACTAAGGATATAGGTGCCATTGGGGAAATTTTGTATTAGGTACATGATTATTTGGGCCCTGTTATAACCCTATGTTTCATAGGATCAACTGGTGACTATAAATTTTTCCTTTGATTACATTTGTGTTGTAAATAATATTTCATTCTACAAATGATTTACAAAAAGAAAGAAAAGAAAAAAGTAAAGAAATAAAAACAAAAACAAAAGAAATAAAAGAAATAAAAACAAAAACAAAAACAAAAACAAAAAATAAAAGAATAAAAAATAGAAAAGAATAAAAGAGGGTATGAAAAGAAAAATGATAAAACCCCATGCAATAAGAATGACTCGATTCATACTATCTAACCATGGTCAAGTCCTTTGAATTTATGCAGATAGGTTAGTGAATAAACTTTCCTAAATAGTTTAATCTTATCTAAGTTAGATATGTTAGTGAATAAAATTGGCTAAACAGTTTAATCTTAGTCAAGTTAGATAGGTTAGTGAATAAGTTTGATCAAACAATTTAAACTTGGTCAAATGTCCTAGGTTAGAGTAATTCTTTAACCCAACAATCTAATCTGGGTTAATTCTACTAGGTGATTAGAGTAGGATATAGGTTAGCATGCTTTCATTCCAATAAGATTGATGTAAAGTTGGTTAAATCCTTTGATTTGAGTTAAAATGTTCAATTTTGACCCCTTGGTGAAACAAAATGAAGGAAGGGGAGCAACAAAAAATCCATAAAAAGGCTCTATCCTAAGTTTTGTGGCAATATATTATGTTTGGCGCTTTGTGCTAAAAGGCATGCTAATCTCAGCGGTCCATTAGTGTGCACTCAGATCTACGACTATTAGTGGATATCTGACCCCCCCGACCATTCTACTTTTAA
>JZKD02S1895140.1:552328-564481 GCA_000966675.3 Picea glauca | reverse complement strand
GGCGCATTATTGTTAACTTGGACACCCCCCCATCCCCCCATCACTCCGTACTCTGCTTCCATACCACCTCCGCACTCCGCTGCCACACTCCATTACTCTGCCTAAACATCATGCTCCACTCACTTGACGCCCGTCACATCCCGTCCACATGTTATTCACTCACTCCCCTCCATGTTACTTCCATCTATCCATTGGAGATTCAATGCCCTCCACCTCACTTCCGATATGACCAGTGGGCCAATCAATGTAGTCGTCATGACCGTTAACCATACGACCTGTCATCCGCTCCATAACGAACACCCGTTCAACCAATTAATCCCATTTTTTCACCATTATTGCACTGTTCACGATCCAAATGCAACCAAAGCCACCATTCTCGGTCTTGAGATGATTTCCATCAAACTTTTAGTCGGTGACCACGATTGAAGCCTGGTAATTACAGTTAACATCTTTTTCCAATTTGCAGGTATCAATTCGATCAATGGAGCCCAAATCCAATCCTTAGAGATCAAAGAAAATCATTTCCTCCCTCCTCCTATTGACCTGGATTGAACACCGTTGACCGATAAATACTGCTTAATTGCAAAGCCAAAGTGCGAATTCGACTTCTTCGAATTGCACTTCTGGCTCAGGGACATTTTTCTAGACCAAAGTGACGAGATTAGACTCTTGGAGTCCAATATCCCACTGTACCTCTTCCCTTAGACATATCATTTTCCTGAGTTCACTCTAAAATGCCAGGCATATTATCTCCATAACCAAAGAACCATTATTTCTTCATTTGGTGAAACTCTTTTCACCATTACCCCAGAAATGATAGACCAGATAATGCAGATACCTAGAGTCGACTCACTTTCCCCTTTTTCCATTGACATTCTAACTGAGATGTGCCAGAAGTTGTCATTCCCATAGAGAGCTCAAAACTTTGAGCTCTTTCTCCCTGAAAATGCTCAATTACCTAAGATGAATCTCCCGTACCATTCATCCATATTTTCAGTAAAACAAAACTAGATCATTTCTTCCCTATGTTGCATCCTAGGATACTATTCAGACGAGTGGGTAGACGAACCCATCCTGGTATTTCTATCCACATTTTCCACCGAAGAGAAGGTTACTACTCAGTTCAACTACAACCAGTTTATGGCCGACAACATCCATGAACAACTATTCAAGTTTTCTACAGAGGGCATGTTCAGGTATTCTTCGATATTGGCATACATGCTCATCTTTTTCCAAGCAGAGAAGTTCTCCTTCTCCCTGCAGAAGATAGACCAATATGGTAACCCACAACCTGTCACATCCTGGACATCATTATTGAGAAATAACTCATCTGAGTTCAATTTCAAGCAGTTCATCGACCAATTGTATCACCTAGTGGAAATCATGCTCAGTGGAAGAACAAATCACAGGATAAATGAACAAATTCAAAGGACTCTACATTTGTCGGGACTAATTAAAACAGGTGACTGGTACCTGTACGAGGATCATACAGAGATCAGGGTCTACAGATGTGAATTGATCCCTTACAAGCTGCCCAAGTATTTACCTGTCAGGATATTCACTCTGGAATACATCCGGCAGATGATAAACTTCGATGATATTCACTTTGTGGCTTTCAAAAATAAGAAACAGTTGAGAATCAAGGGACATATAAGTTCTTTTATTTGCAACAACTGAGCTGCATGGGAAGAGGCCGATAAGATGTTAAAGGAAATGAAGTTTAGTCTCAGTTTTCCTTGGCACTATGATCCATGTGGAATTATTGTAGAAACCAGATTGAAGAACATGATCTCCCCCTATGCTCATGTGCTTAAACCATAAGTTGAGAAATTCATGAACCATACATAGTGGGAGGAAAACACTCTAATAGACACCGAACAATAGCCTTCACCTGCCAGATTTTCACAAAAAATCACTCCACAGGTACCAGTAGAGAAGAGACCCAGAAAAGAATTATCTCCCTCAATCACAGAAGTCTCAATAGAAAAATTCCAAGTTTATAGGAAAAGACCCAAGACCAGTCATACACCTAACAGGTCTGGAGGAGAATAAATTCAGTCCACCACATTAATGGAGGGAGAACAGTCACTATTTTTCTCTGGAAGCCAACAGATGATGTCTACTTCCTCATTCAGGAAACAAACATATACCACTTTAACAACCAAATCCTCACAGGAACCTGCAGGACTCAATATATTGGAGAAGTATCATTTGATCAAAAAGAAAAATGAAATGTTGACCAACAGTACCTATGCTCAATTATGGAAATAGACATCTACAACACAACATAGGTTTCTCTTTGCCTTTGACATAGAGAAAGGAAGGATGCACATGGAATTCTTGTAGGCACATGTTCCTCACCCCAAAGCAATTTCTGATTATAAAAGGTCAACATTTGAGTTTGATGTCAAAGAAGTGCATCCAGCTGATCAAATGGATATGCACAAAAGACTGGAGAAATGATTTTCTCCACCCTGGCCAATACCTCCATGAATGATGCAAAGTTGCAGGTCTCCTTAAACAATGTTCAGTCTCAGATCAAGTTAGAAAATATATCCTCCCTGGCTAAGGATAACAAGATCAAGTCCCTAGAAGAACTGGTATTGAAAATTGGATATGATCCATCCAATGTCAAAGCAGTAGAAGAAATCCTCAAGAAGAATAATGATGATATAGCATCCTTAAGGAAACAATTGAAGATCCCTGACACAAAAGATCCACAGACAAAGGAAATGGTTGAGACTGAAGGCAATAAGGAGGAAATGATCAAATTAATCATGGAGAAAAATGCACAGATCAAGTAGACGGAAGATGAGTTGGAGAAATTAATCAAGGAGAAGGAACAAACTGCACCAATGACAGTCATTCCACTGGATGGAGTTCCTGTCATAGGGATCAGTACAACAACAATAACATCAGCCACCACAATGGAAATTCCATCAACAACCTCAGTAACAGCCACAAATTCCTCTGAGAAATTGACAAAATCAATGGAAGACATGTCTCTGCAAGGACAGGAAATCAAAATATTGCAAGAATAAATTGAAAATCTCCAGAAAATGAAATCCACTTTTCAGGCTAGCTACAACACTGAAATGCACAAGTCATGGAGGCTTAAACAAGAACTGCAGAAGCTGCAGAAGGAGACAATCATGGCTAGGACACTGTCAGAAGCCAAGGAAAATATTTGGATGGACATCTGCAAATCCATGGAAGAGATTTGGCCACTCATACAAATTATGTTTGAGAAACATGAACTGGTGTAGATAAGTAGACAAGCCATCAATAAGATAAGAGGAGAATTGGGATACAGGCCTACAGAGGCAAATTACATCACCGGGTTATTGAATTCTAAGACAAAAGAGGAGTTGGAAGCTTTGGAAATTGAGGATAGGACATAAACTATCCTTAAGGTCAAGAAAGTTTGTACCAAGAGGGATTGATGTTGCAACTTGAAGAGAGAGTCCAGACGATGGATATTGGAGCGCAAAGGTTTTTCAACAAGGTTGATTCTCTGCAAAAGAAACACTTCCATGTTTATTAGTTATCAATGACAAGTTGATTACTCTCTGAGACTACAGACAAAACATCATCACAGTGGAACAGGATGGTTCTAATTTTGCAGGCATACAAGGCAGCATCACTGGAAAAGCATTCTTGGAAACTCTGTAGTTGGACCTGAGCATCCAACACGAGATAAAATACATCTTCATCACCAAGCCCACCTTTTCCAAGTACATAGAGATGGATGAAGTATACGGAAGGTTACTCAAAGTTACCATCCCTAGTCAAAAGAGATGGTAAGACCTATGTAATTTGATTGAGTAGAGTTGATGTGTACATCTGAGTCAGCATGTGGAACACTCATAGTCAAGTCAAAGATGAATCACCTACCACTTCCTCAGAATCAACATCAAGGATTCGAGGATCATTTAACATTCCTATCTTTTTGCAATATGTAATCTAGTTAGTTAGATTTTCTCTCCACCATATCCTGATCATTAATGACAGGATTTGTTGTAAATTTTTCTATAAATACTTCAGACTCTAAAGTATTGAGGGTTGATTTTTGCACCTTGGCGAGCTATATCTGTAATATTTTTGAAGAGATCTACCAGTAATAAAAAGATGATTTCATGGGATTCCTACGTGTTGATGTTGGTGATGCGTTTTCTTCTCTATTAATGTTTATCCTATTCTGTTATCATTTTTTTTTCTAATCTAATTGTTTAAAAGAATATTAAGTGAAGAATTTATCTCGAATAGTCTGTTTCTGGCTTTTAACGATCTGAATTTTATTCTTAGGATATTGTAATAAAGAAATTCTTAACTTCTTCTTTATTGTGATTGACTATCTCACCTCTTTTTGTCTTTCCATCATTTTAATTCTAAAAGATCCAACATTTTCATTATCTTTCCCTCTGAAGAAACTTAATAAAATCTGTATCTAATCTCAGTCCTTAACACAAACCCCATAGCCCAATGGATGTTTAATGAAATACTTTCAGTCATCTTTATAAAACAAAACAAACAAACCCAGATTCATTTAACTAGCCTAATATATTAAAACTCAACAGATCTAAATCCTAAAGAGAGATCCCTCTCTGAAACTAGTAGGGCTAGATTCCAGTTTAGAAAGAGGTTTGGTAAGTTACCTCTACTAATTTATTCTTCCCCTAACAACCTCTGGGAATTACAGAGTGCTAACATAGTGGCGACCATACTAGGGACTGAACTAACTTTCCATCCTACGTATTATTTTCCCTAGATAAAGAAAACTTTATTTCTAAACCAATCATAAGATCTAATTTATAAAAGAGATAAATGTTCAGAGGTTGTTGAAGTTTGTATATATTAATTTATATTTTTTTAAATCTTAAAATTCTGGCTCCTAAAAGAGTTAACACTAGATCTCATCCTGATCCATAATCTGTAACAATTGTAGATAATCCTGAAAAATTCCTCAGAAAAAGAAACACAGTAGAAGGTCACGGGAGTAGCAGTCCTCTTCTCAGGGTAAATTATCTTCCAGATAAATTGATCACAATCCACGATATTTAGTTTGAATGACCTTTTGAACACAGCCTTTTCAAAACCAAGTCGGATAGTTTTGTGGACGAAATATTATTAGATCAAACCTTTCTCCAACCTAAAACCCCTGAAAGGTTTTCTCCTAGAAAAAATTTTGATCTATGATTTCTTCAAGAGTTTAAAAAGTTAGAAGGTCTAGTAGAAAATCTTGTTCAATCCTTGTACAAAGATCACTTCCAATAGTTAGTTGAACTTTATGCCATTTCTATTGCTTCTACTTCACTTAAACCTCAAGTAACTCAGAATATACCTCCTAGTCTTGCATCATCTACATCTTATGTCACTTCTCCTCCAATCACACAAGTTGTCATTCATCCTCCTCCACCAATCATGGGAGCGAGATATGCTCCCTTGTTGTTAGCTGCTCCTTTACATGCCATGCCCCATGACTATCAAACCAGGCTTCCTCAATTTGAAGGTATTGGACCTCTTAATGCACAACAACACGTTGATAAAATGAATGATTACTTTGATTTGCAGGAAGTTGATGAGGCAGATGTCTAGAGGAGACTTTTTGCACAGAGTCTAACTAAAGATGTCAAAAAATGGTTTAAAGTACTACAAGTTTCTACCATTACTGATATTTTTTCATTCCAATGAAGTTTTCTTGATAGATGGGAGATAAAGAAAAACCCTCTTCAAATTTTATCAGAATATGAAAATATCAAAAGGAATCAAGGGGAAATAGTGCAATACTATTGCACTCGTTTCAACAATATTTATAACGCAATTCCTGTTGATATGAAGCCTCCTCAAGGTTTGGCCTTAATCAAGTTCCCTGATGGATTTGATGTTGATATGTCCTATCAACTAAGAGAGAGAAATTCGACCACCCTAGAAGATATGCAAAAGAGTGCAGTAAGTGTTGAAGCCAATATGTTGGCCATGAGAGCTAGACAGAGAACTAAAAGAAGAGTTACAATCAAGGAAGAGCCTTCCACTTCTTCTTTAGATGATAAATTAGATTCCATAGTCAGAACTATGGAGAGAATGATGGAAAGGTTAACCATCGCTGACAGAAATCCACTGAGGGAGAATCAACCTTCTCCTCAGATTCGAAATCCAAATTTTAGAAGGAACCCTCCCCAGATCAGATAGAGAGAACCCAGAGACCAAAGGGAACAAAGAGGTCTTGATCAACAGATTAGACCACCTCTGCAAGAAAACTATGTTGATGGAGAGGAGTTAATTGAGGAGTTGGACGACATTAAAATAAACCTTATGGGGGTTAATGACAACGAATCCATTTTTATCACTCAGGAAGAACATGAGTTGTTTCTACTTTCACAGACAGAGGTAAATGAGGAAGAGGAAGAATATGAACATCAGGCCGTTGAGAATTCCATAATGGAAGTCCACAGACAATACAATTTAAGACGTAAGAATTCTAACGACAACCAAACTAAGAAAGTTACTAAAACAAAGAAACCCTCATATACTACTCCCAAGAAAGGCCCTAAAAAGAAGAATGCAGAGACCCCTACAAAGAAGACTCTTGAATCTTCACCAAGAATAGCTCAGGCCAAGGTTGCATCCACAAGTTGACCTAACACTACTGCACATAAAACTGTGGCTGATAAACCCGATTCTCAAAGCCAAAACATAACTTCTACTACTTTCATCTTGGAAGGTGAATTAGCCAAATTGAAGATTCATATTCCCCTGTCAGAACTAATGAGAAAAAAAATCTTATAGGTCACATGTGATCAAAGCATTAAGCATTGAACTAGAGATAGGAACAAAGGCATTAAACATTGAACCAGTAGTACGCACAGATATTGTAAATGTTGCAAATGATCAGCTTGAGATACTTTTTGGTCCTGAAGTTGAGGGACAAATTGACAATGGTTTTGTTCCTCATTTCTATATTAGTCTGAATATTCATGAAAACACGCTACACAATGCTATGCTGGATTCTGGTGCTTCTCACAATATCATGCCCAAGGATGTGATGGAGAAGCTAGGGCTTGACATTAACAGGCCTTATAAGGACTTATACTCCTTTGACTCCAGAAAGGTTAAATGCATAGGTATGATTAAATAGCTTTGTATTACCCTAGCACAGATCCCAGCTAAGAGCATGTTCATGGGTATTGTGGCTACAAACATTCCTTTGAAATATGGTATGTTACTATCCATGTCTTGGGGTGCTAAGTTAAAGGGAACTTTGCAGTTAAATATGTCTTATGCCACCATACCTGTGTTTGGGAAACAAAGAATAGTGTACAAAGAGACTCTGATGAAGTACATGGTAAGAAGTCAAGAGAAGACGCATAACTATCCTTTGTACTCTGTTCACTCGGACTTGGAATTCTTCATTTTATATAATGATGGTGACTTGGATAATCAAATTGCACAATTAGAGGATGATGCATCTAGACTGGAGGAAAATCAAGTAATCACCAAGGAAAGTAAAATAGAAAATCATGAAACACTTGAACCTCTTTGGAGTATGGATTTCGATGGAGTAGTCAGTAAGGAAGGAGCTTGAGCTGGGATGTGGATACATAATCATAAAGCAAGGTATTCAGAAAGTCACTCTTACAAATTAAACTCCCATTGCACCAATAACATCGCTGAGTTTGAAGCATTGATGTTCAGTCTGAAGCTATTAAAGAAACATGGTTCCAAGAGAATTATGCTAAGAGGTGACTTTGAACTTGTTGTTAAATAAATTAAAGGTGAGTATTCTACAAAACATCCTAGACTAAGAGCTTATAGAAATGTCGTTTTGGATTTTCTACAATGTTTCACTGAAATTGACTTGCAGATAATGCCCAGAGGCCAAAATATACTTGCAGATGGACTGGCTACTTCTGCAGCCACATGTAAAATACCTTTCCATCCAAATTGCCAATACACTGTAGAGGTGAAATGCAGGTTGACCGTCCCAAACAACATTAGGTATTGGCGAGTATTTGGCAATGATGAACAAATTGAAGATTTCCTTCAGTCTAAAATGATTTTGAGTGTGCAAATATTGATTTAAATAACGATGATGATGGTGTAATTACATCAGAATTAGAAAATGAAAGTGTAAATAAACCAGACTTAGAAAATGATAGTGTAAATAAAGTATATTCAAATGAAATAAATGAAAAAGATGAAGACTCAGACATTTTACAATTGAAGAATACCATTTTACCTAGAGGGTTAGTTCCTTTAGAAGACCTGTTTGATCTTAACGACGTAGAAAAAAATCCAAAACTAGAACCCACTGGGAGAGAGGTTGAGGAATGTAATATAGGAACATATGAAAAACCAAAAATGATCAAGCTATCCAAATCTTTACCTCGAGAGAAAAAAAAGAAATATATTGATCTGTGCAAGGAATTTGTAGATGTCTTTTCTTGGAGTTATGAATATTTGAAGTCTTATGAAACCAATATCATACAACATAAAATCCCAATAAAAGAAGAACATAAACCTTTCAGGTAGGAACTTGGGAGAATCAATTCAAAGTTACTACCCCTGATAGAAAAAGAGATTAAAAATATGTATGATGCAAAAATAATAGCTCCTTTAAGATTTTCAAAATGGGTTTCTAATCTTATTCCTACTAGAAATAAAATTGGAGAAATCAGGCTTTGCATTGATTTCCATAATCTCAACAAACTCTCCCTCAAAGATAACTATCCTCTGCCTAAAATGGATCACATCTTACAGAAAGTAGTTGGAGCCAGTAGGATCTCTTTGCTAGATGGTTTTTCTGGCTATAACCAAGTTCTTTTCCACCCGGATGACCAAGAAAAGACATCATTCACCACACCTTGGGGCACCTTCATGTATGTGAAAATGCCCTTTGGTTTGATGAATGTTGGTGCTACTTTCCAAAGAGAAATGGACATTGCCTTTGTGGATGAGCTTGGTAGGTTTATATTCATATATTTAGATGATGTTACTATCTACTCAAAATCAGATGAGGAGCATTTATAGCACCTCAGATGAGTGTTTGAAAAGTGCAGAAATTTTGGTATCTCATTAAATCCCAAGAAAACTCTTTTTGGCCTAGAACAAGGCAAGCTGCTAGGGCATATAATCTCTAAATATGGAATCAAGATAGACCCCAGCATAATTGTGGCCATCCAAAATTTAGAGCATCCCAGAAACATCAAGGAATTGCAATCCTTCATTGGTAAAATAAAATTTCTGAGAAGATTCATACCCAATTTGGTAGAACTCCTCAGGAACATTACAAGTATGCTTAAAAAAGACCCAAAAATAAAGTGGAACACCGAATCTAAACAGTCCTTTGAGCAAGTAAAACATGCACTTACGCAAGCCCCGGTCTTGATCATTCCAGATTACACTAAAGACTTCTATTTATTCTCTTTTTCATTTGAACACACCATTGAAGCATCACTATTGCAAAAAAACAGTGAAGGGCATGAACAACCCATAACCTTTTTCAGCAAGTTTTTGAGAGATGCTGCACTGAACTACAATATAATGGAGAAACAATATTTTTCCCTGGTAAAAGCAATAAAAGATTTTAGAGTTTATATTCTTCACTCTCATACTATTGCTTAGGTTCCTAATGCAGTAGTAAAGGATATTCTGACTCAGGATAACCTAGATGGCAGGAGAGGGAAATGGATTGCAATGATCCTTGAGTATGACATAGAAATTAAACCAACTAAATTGAGATCCTTGAGTATGACATAGAAATTAAACCAACTAAATTGATCAAGGGTCAAGGTTTACCCAAACTAATAGCCGAATCAAATTTTCATTCGTTGGACATAAAATTCTTAGCTGTAGTTGATGAACAGGAAGAGCAGGCGACTCCACATGTTAGAGAGGTATTCTAAAATTCTCCCTGGTATGTAGAACTCATATTTGTATTGCATAATTTACAAGCTCCTCCTGGTCTAACTAAGACTAAAGCTAGATTCCTAAAACTTAAAGCATTGAAATTTTGTATTCTGGATGGAAATCTATACTGGAAAGATGTTGGAGGAATTTTGCTTAATTGTTTATTAAAGGATGAAGCTGACAAGGAATTGAAGGATTTCCATGAAGGATATTCTGGCTAACATCTGATTTGGAAGACTACTGCTAACAATATCCTTAGAGCTGGTTTTTACTGGCCCACCTTGTTTGTAGATGTGCATAAAAAGGTCACCTCCTGTCACAAGCACCAGGTCTTTGAAGGTAAAAGGAAGCTTTTGCCTTTTCCCCTAAAGCCTATTTCGATTGAAGCTCCATTCCAATAATGGGGTTTAGACTTTATTGGCGAGATCCACCCACTTTCCTCAGGCCAACATAAGTGGATTCTCACAACTACAGACTACTTTACAAAGTGGATCGAAGTTGTACCTTCCTGGTAGGACACAGATGTTGTAATCATTAAATTTATGGAAAATAACTTTCTCTCTCATTTTGGTTGCCCTAGAAATATTATAAATGATAATGCAACAACCTTCAGATAAAAAAAGATAATTGAATTCTGCAGCAAGTACCATATTAATTTGGGAAACTCCATCACCTATGACCCTCAGGTAAATGGACTGGATGAGTCTTCCAATACAAGTTTGGTAAATATCATTAGGAATATGTTGCAGAAAAATAAGAAATCTTGGCACAAGAAGTTGGTTCATGCACTTTGGGCTGACAGGTTAACCAAAAAATAATCAATTGGTATGTCCCCATATCAGTTGGTATATGACACCGATGCAGTTTTCCCCACTTCTTTGGGAGTTCCTGTTATGAAATGGTTACAAGAAGTACAAGTAGATCCTAATGAAACCCAAAGGAGAATCAATCAGATGATCCAACTATAGCAGTCCAGAGAGGAGGTATATAACCAAACCCAGGTAATTCAAGAAAGCATCAAGAAGATTTATGAGAAAAGAACCAAAGAGGATGATTTTGAATAGGGCGACTTGGTACTGAAGTGGGATTCCAGAAATGAAGAAAAGGGAAAGCATGGGAAGTTCGACAATCTGTGGAAAGGCCCTTACATCATCCAAGCATTTAAAGGAAACAATGCATTCATACTCAAGGACATAGATGGAGCAGATCTGCCAGGAGGACCTATCAATGGAAGGATGCTCAAGCATTATGTTCCACCAGAAGAAAGGTTTTTAACCATTCACCTCATTGTACAAACCATTTTTACTTTCATGTTATGTGTGGGTGTTGTTGATCAGATGGTTGAAGCCCGAAGAGAAGGCCCTAAGCCATTGATTAGTGCCACCAGATTTTCAAAATAAAACAAATCAAGTTGCAGAAGAAGCACTGGAGAAGAATTTTACAAACATGAGGTAGCAGGTTCTTGGCACCTCACAAGGAGAGCACCATCCCCAGGTGGAGCCACTTTTATAACCCTATGTTTCATAGGATCAACTGGTGACTATAAATTTTTTCTCTGGTTGTATTTGTGTTGTAAATAATATTTCATTATGCAAATGATTTACAAAAAGAAAGAAAAGAAAGAAAAACAAAAACAAAAGAAAGAAAAACAAAAACAAAAATAAAAGAATAAAAGAATAAAAAATAGAAAAGAATAAAAGAGGGTATGAAAAGAAAAATGATAAAACCTTATGCAATAAGAATGACTTGATTCATACTATCTAACCATGGTCAAGTCCTTTAAATTTATGTAGATAGGTTAGTGAATAAACTTGGCTAAATAGTTTAATCTTAGCCAAGATAAAGAGGTTACTGAATAAGTTTGATCAAGTAGTTTAAACTTGGTTAAATTTCCTAGGTTAGAGTAATTCTTTAGCTCAACAGTCTAATCTGGGTTAATTCTGCTAGGTGATTAGAGTAGGATATAGGTTAGCATGCTCTCATTCCAATAAGATTGATGTAAAGTTGGTTAAATCCTTTGATTTGAGTTAAAATGTTCAATTTTGACCCCTTGGTAACAAAAATGAGGGAAGGGGAGCAACAAAAAATCCATAAAAATGTTCTATCCTAAGTTTTGTGGCAATATATTATGTTTGGTGCTTTGTTCTAAAAGGTGCACTAATCTCAGCGGTCCATCAACGCACTCTCAGATCTATGGCTAGAAGTGGATATCAGACCCCCCCAACCATTCTGCTTTTAATGGTTGGG
>JZKD02S1895140.1:528227-552174 GCA_000966675.3 Picea glauca | reverse complement strand
CCACACTCCCCCGCCACGCTCCATTACTCTGCCTACACGTCACACTCTACTCACTTATCGCTCGTCACATCCCATCCACCTATTATCCACTCACTCCCCTCCACATTATCTCCATCTATCTGTTGTCCATTGAGTGCCCTCCACCTCACTTTCGATATGACCGGTGGGCCAATCAATGCAATTGTCATGACCGTTAAACATATGAACCGTCATACGCTCCATAAAAGACACTCATTCAACCACTTAATCCCGTTTTTTCACCATTCTTGCACTGTTCATGATCTAGACGTAGCTGAAGCCACCATTCCTGGTATTGAGATGACTTCCATCAAACTTTCAGTGGACGACCGCCATTGAAGCCTGGTAAATACAATTAACATCTTTTTCCAATTTGCAGGTATCATTCCAATCAATGGCACCCAAATCCAAATCCTGAGAGATCGAAGAAAATCCTTTCCTCCCTCCTCCCATTGACCTAGATCAAACACCGTTGGCCGATAAATTCTTCTTAATTTCATAGCCAAAGTGCAAATTCGAATTATTCGAATTGCACTTTTGGCTCAGGGACATTTTTCTAGACCAGAGTGATGGGATTGGACTCTGGGAGTCCAATATCCCACTATACCTCTTCCCTCAGACATATCATTTCCTCGAGTTCGCTCTAAAATTTCAGGCACGTTATCTTCCTAGCCAAAGAACCATTGTTTCTTCATTTGGTGAAACTCTTTTCACCATTACCCCAAAAATGATAGACCAGATAAAGCATATACCCAAAGCCGACTCACTTTCCCCTTTTTCCATCAAGATTCTAACTAAGATGTACCAGAAGTTTTTGTTCCCATAGAGAGCTCAAATCTTTGAGATCTTCCTCCCTGAAAATGATCAATTACCCAAGATGAATCCCTCGTACCATTCATCCATCTTCTCAGTAAAAGGAAACCAAATAATTTATTCCCTGTGTTGCATCCTAGGATACTATTCAGACGAGTGGGTAGACTAACCCATCCTGGGATTTCTATCCATATTTTCCATTGAAGAGAAGGCTACTACCCAGTTCAACTACATCCAGTTTCTGTCCGATAACATTCATGAACAACTATTAAAGTTTTCTACAGAGGGCATGTTCATGTATTCTTCGATATTGTCATACATGTTCATCTTTTTCCAAGCAAAGAAGTTCTCCTTCTCCCTGTAGAAGCTAGACCAATATGGTAACCCACAACCTATCAAATCCTGGACATCATTAGTAAGAAAGAACTCATTTGAGTTCAATTTCAAGCATTTCATCGACCAATTTTACCACTCAGTGGTAAGCATGCTCAGTGGAAGAACAAAGCCCAGGATAAACAAATAAATTCAAAGGATTCTACATTTGTCATACCTAGCTAAAACAAGTGATTGGTACCTGTACGAGGATCATACAGAGATCAGGGTCTACGGATGTGAATTAATCCCTTACAAGCTGCCCAAGTATTTACCTGTCAGGATATTCTCTCTGGAATACATCTGACACATGATAAACTATGATGATATTCACTTTGTGGCTTTCAAAAAGAAGAAGCAGTTGAGAATCAAGGGATATATAGGCTTTTTTATTTGCAAGAGCCGAGCTACAGGGGAAGAGGTCAATAAGATGTTAAAGGAAATGAAGTTCAGTCTCAGTTTTCCTTGGCACTATGATCCATGTGGAATTATTGTAGAAACCAGATTGAAGAACATGATCTCCCCCTATTCTCATGTGCCTAAACTAGAAGTTGAGAAATTCATGAACCAAACAGAGTGGGAGGAAAACACTCTGATAGACAATTGACAACATCCTTTACCTACCATCTTTTCACAAACAATCAATCCATAGGTATCAGTAGATAAGAGACCCAGAAAATAAGTATCTCCCTCAATCACAGAAGTCTCAGGAGAAGACTTCCAAGTTTACAGGAAAATACCCAAGAGCAGTCATGCACCTGGCAAACCCGGAGGAGAATAAATTCATTCCACCACAGTAATGGAGGGAGAAAATTCACCATTTTTCTCTGGCAGTCAACAGATGATGTCCACTTCCTCATCCAGGAAACAAACAGATACCACTTTGACAACCAAATCCTCATAGGAACCTGCAGGACTCAACATCTTGGAGAAGTATGATTTCAACAAAAAGAAAAATGAAATGTTGACCAACAATACCTATGCTCAATTCTGGAAACAAACATCTACAACATAGCATAGGTTTATTTATACCTTTGACACAGAGAAAGGAAGGATGCACATGGCATTCTTGCAGGAATAGGTTCCTCACCCCAAAGCGATTTCTGATTATAAAAGGTCAACATTTGATTTTGATGTCAAAAAAGTGCATCCAACCAATCAAATGGATATGCACAGACAGACTGGAGAAATGATTTTCTCCACCCTGACCAATATCTCCATGACTGTTGCGAAGTTGCAGGTCTCCTTAAACAATGTTCAGTCTCATCTCAAGCTAGAAAATATATCCTCCCTATCTAAGGATAACAAGATCAAGTCCCTAGAAGAACTGGTATTGAAAATTGGATATGATCCATCCGATGTCAAAGCAACAGAAGAAATCCTCAAGAAGAAGAATGTTGATATAGCATCCTTAAGGAAACAACTGAATATCCTTTCCACAAAAGATCCAAAAGCAAAGTAAATGGCTAAGACTAAAGGCCATAAGGAGGAAATGCTAAAATTAATCATGGAGCAAAATGCGCAAATCAAGGAGATGGAAGCCGAGATGGAGAAATTAATCAAGGAGAAGGAACAAACTGCACCAATGATAGTCATTCCACTAGATGCAGTTCCTCTCACAGGGATTAGTACAACAACAACAACAACAACAACCACCACAGTGGAAATTCCAGCAACAACCTCAGTAACAACCACAAATGCCTCTGAGAAACTGGAAAAATCAATGGAAGACATGTCTCTACAAGGAGAGGAAATCAAAAGACTGCAAGAAGAAATTGACAGTCACAAAGGCTTAAACAAGAACTGCAGAAGCTGTAGAAGGAGACAGTCATGTCTAGGACACTGTCAGAAGCCAAGGAAAATATTTGGATGGCCATCTGCAAATCCATGGTAGAGATTTTTCCACTCATACAAATTATGTTAGAGCAGCACGAACTGGTGCAGAGAAGTAGACAAGTCATCAACAAGATAAGAGGAAAATTGGGAGACAAGCTTACATAGGCAAATGAGATCATCAGGTTCTTGAATTCTAAGACAAAAGAGGAGCTGGAAGATTTGGAAATTGAGGATAGGACATAAACTATCCTTGAGGTCAAGAAAGTTTTGACCAAGAGGGGATTGGTGTTGCAACTTGAAGAGAGAGTCCAAACGATGGATATTGGAGTGTAGAGGTTTTTCAACAAGGTTGATTCTCTGCACAAGAAAGGCCTTCCAGGTTTATTAGTTATCAATGAAAAGGCAATTACTCTCTCAGACTACAGACAAAATATCATCACAGTGGCAAAGGATGGTTCTAAGTTTGAAGGCATACAAGGCAATATCATTGACAAATCATTCTTGGAAACTCTGCAGTTGGATCTGAGCATCCAACACGAGATAAAGTACATCTTCATCACCAAGCCCACCTTTGCCAAGTACATAGAGATGGATAAACTATACTGAAGGTTACTCAAAGTTACCATCCCTAGTCAAAGGAGATGGGAATACTTGTGTACTTTGATCGAGTAGAGGTTATGTTTACATCCGATTCAACACGTGGAATAGTCATAGTCAAGTCAAAGATAAATCAACAACCGCTTCCTCAGAATCAACATCAAGGATTCGAGGATCATTCAACATTCCTATCTTTTTGCAATATGTAATCTAGTTAGTTAGCTTTTCTCTTCACCATATCCTGATCATTAATGACATGATTTGTTGTAAATTTTTCTATAAATACTTCAGACTCTGAAGTATTGAGGGTTGATTTTTGTGCCCCAGCAAGCTATCTCTTTAATCGTTTTGAAGAGATCTACCAGTAATAAAGAGGAGATTTCACAGGATTACTGCGTATTGATGTTGGTGATGCATTTTCTTCTCTGTTAATGTTTATCCTATTCTGTTATCATTTTGTTTTCTAATCTAATCATTTAAAATAAGTTTAAGTGCAGAAGTTATCTCGAATACTCTGTTTCTAGCTTTTAACGATCTGAATGTTATTCTTCTGATATTGTAATAAATAAATTTTTAACTGCTTCTTTATTGTGATTGACTATCTCGCATGTTTATGTCTTTCTATCATTTTAATTCTAAAAGATCCAACATTTTCATTATCTTGCCGTGTGAAGAAACCTAATAAAATCTATATCTGATCTCAGTCCTTAACACAGACCTCATAGCCCAATGGATGTTTAATGCAATACTTTCAACCATCTTTATAAAACAAAACAAAACAAAACAAACCTAGATTCATTTAACTAGCCTAATATCTTAAAACTCAACAGATCTTAATCCTACATAGAGATCCCTCTCTGAAACTGACAGGGCTAGATCCCATTTTCGAAAGCAGTTTGGTAAGTTACCTCTGCTAATTTCTTCTTCCCCTAACAACTTCCGGGAATTACAGAGTGCTAACAGACCCTTTAATCTTTGAAAGAAAAAACCTAGGTCTTACACCATAATGGAAGCTTTTAAGAATAGAGTTTCAAGAACTACACATTGATCCACTTCACATGATCTTCACATGACCTCTTAAGCATATCCTTATCATTTGGGTTACAATGGGGATATTGATGATATTATGAAGTTTTTATAACTAAAGTGGACTGACCATTTTTTAGAAGGATGTTGTGTAAACACATAACCAATAAATCACCATTTTTTTTTCTGAAATACTCTTGTTGTTAATGTAAATTTTGGTTGACAACTTTTTGTTGTTGCTGTTATTTATATTTTCTGTTAAAACTGCTTAATGTATTTTATGATCAACCGATTTCGGGTAATGAGGAGCAAAAGGATGAAAGATAGAAAGCACTGATTACGAATTAGGAGGAGGAAGCTGTCTCTAATAAAACTAGCACAACCGCTAACTTGCGGCTGCGAACGTCGAAAGGTGTCCGCTGAGAACGCATGCCCCCAATATAAAACGTCTGTGGTAATCCGTCTATGGTAATATGAAATGTTTGGCTGCATTAGGTTGATAAATGGAACACGTGGACATCAGATGGTTGATTCAGAAGCAGAACGTGGGAATTTATTTAGATGCCACGGTTTAATCCTACTTAATCATTTAAACGTGGCAATTACATATCCTTACAATAATTTTTTAATGTGATTAGGTAAATGTTAAAAAGTAAACATGTTAAAGGTTGCCTGGATAAATGCAAGAAATTTATGAACAATAAATCCCATTGATTTTGGAGGACTACTAAAAATATGCCCGCATCTTCAATGCATAGCCATCAGATTAGGGTTTAAGGTTAAATAAGGTTAAAAGATCATTAATTGTGCCCATTGTCAGAAATACTCATATATATAAATAAACAAATATCTCGGAATTCTCCAACCAAAAAAAAGTAGCGATTTTAAAAAACAACATAGTGATTTAAAAAAATTCACAAATTTATTTAAAAATTTGAGAAGAATTGAACAATAAATAATATAATGGAACCCAACCCACAAATATTTATAACCCTTACACAACAATTTTAAAAATTTATAATCTGCTTACATAACAATTTGAAGGAATTTTTCGATGCATGAAAAAAAGGAATTCTGATCAAAGTATTAAAATTCAAAAGTATTTTTTTTGAAAACTAATAAATAAAAATTTAATAAATCTGATTAAAAGATTTAGTCTAAATATCCTATGTTTTTGAATATTTCCAATTGTTTTGGAGTTAATTTTATTTAAAATATGACAAAAAAAAAATATTGGAATTGTAAATTTGTTAAATCAATCATATTTTAGTAAAAGATTTAGTGTAAATATTCTATATTTTTGAATATTTCTAATTATATTTTTAAGTTAATTTTATTTCAAATTTAACCAAAAATTATTGGAATTGTAAATTTCAATTATTAAATTCAAATAATTTTCATACTCCATAATTTTTTTAAATATTGAATCTATTTATACATTCATAAATACATTTTAAGTAAAAAAAAAAAAAAACTCAATTTGACTCATCTCAAAATTCAGATTTCAATAATGATTAACAAAAATGATAAGAAAATATTAAAAAGTTATGTCCCCGTCATCAAAATATTTTTCATCCTCGATCATATCGATTGGTACTAAAAGTAGTTGTTCGACACAGGGCATTAAATCTCCCGAAATTTACAAACGAGAGGAAAAATTGCACGTTGTTCTGTCGCTGTTAGAGAATGTCCGTTACTCTCGGTTCTAGTTATACCAGTGTTGTATTTTTCACACCTGTTCAAACTCTTTTAAATTTAAGCGAAAAATTATTTTAAATGAGCTAAAAATCCAATGTTATTGACATGTAATGTTCTTAAAACATGATTTAAGGTGCTTGATCTTACAAGAAGTAACTTCAAAGCCAATGATTTCTCCATTTCTTAAACTTGTTTTTGAAAAAACAGAAGAAGAATGCATTCCCTTTTGCCACACCATACTCAATCCTTACTCGGGAAGACCAGTCCAGATTTCTCCCAAACCCTCCATCCAAATGATGTAAGAGTATTCCGTTTGGGACAGATTCGTACACCAGAAAGATTCTTTTCTGTCATTGGAGCAAAAAAATCCCCGAACTTTCACCAAATTTTAATGTTGGATTTAACAGCAGAGCTTCCATCTCTCAAAAATCCCTCGTAGATGCTAGCAAATCCATTTCTTCCGAGCAAAATTTTGTTTGACAAATAATTCGTTGTAGACTCAATTTATCCAAGGTTAAATATGAAGCAACCACGCCCTGTTCCTCTATCTGCCAATTGTTCGCAGTCACTGGAATACTCAAGAAGTATCAAAGGCGACGAACATTTTCTGCTGTGATCTTCACTGTAATTACAGAACTGGTCAGGGCTAAGGCTAGTATATGAGGCCTCATAGGCCTCTAATGTATTGTATGCAGTTCTTTGTAAACACCCATGTTGATGGTGATTTCCCTATCAATGGCGCATACCATTCAAAAATGCGATAACGTTGATGGTGGTTTTTCTGTTGGCCAATAATAATCAAAAGTATATTTTACTCTCCCAACTTTTCACTTTTTCCACTAACCTTTTAACCTTTTGTCTCCTCGCCTTTTACTTTTATTTTTATAATTTTTTGTAAATTAGGGTTGGTATTAATTCCTGTCAAAAAATACAGTTGTCTGGGATGCAATTAGCCACTTGGTAGTGGTGTCCATGTGGGAAACCACTGCACCATTTGTTCAAAATCTAAGGTGGTAGCGGTGTCCAGATGGGAAACCACTGTTGCCAATGTCATGCAAATGTAGGTAAACTATGCTACGAGGCCACGCAGGGTCGAAATACATAACACTGTCCAAAAAAATAGAGGTAGAGGTGTTGAGCCGAGAAATATAAAGCATGATAAAACATTAGAAACCTGGTCCTAGCCGCGGCCCTGCAAAAACCTGTTTCGCCTGTGCTTTTCCTTTTCCGCGGTCAACCATGGCCTGTCGAAGATCTTGAAGAAAGATCATCAAGGCGTCCACTTTGCTCCAACGATCGGCTTCCCTGTTCTTTGCGTCAAACATTGCCAGTTTGATATCCTCCAGATCTTTTTTCATAGTGCTCAGGGTATTCGGGAGCTCGGTTCAATCTTCACACCTGGCATAGGAAGGATTGGGGTGGGTGGAGAGTGGAGAGGAAGAGGAGGATCTCTGAGGGGAGGTGGGAAAGGGGGTGGTCAGCGGGGGGCGAGGAGGGAAGGGCGAAAAAGAGGGACATTGAGGGGGAGAAGGGGGAGGTGGCGTGTAGCCGAGCGAATTCCCAAGCAGATCGAGCCACTTGACCCTACATCCGTAGGGGTTTGAGAGGGGAGAGAGGTCGCAGGGTGGGTGGTCATGGGCGGGCATAATTACAGGTGCCAAAGGAGGAGGGAAGACTACTTCTAGGTGATCCAAAGGAGGGGGAAGGATCACTTCAGGGGGGTGATGGACATCGGCCTGAGGGGGGTTGACAAATTCACAAGGAGAGTCTGAGGTGGGTGGTTTCCTTCCCTGGGCCTTGTACCAGGATGCTCCTCGCTTTTCCTTGCCCCGAGGTTGCGGCATGATGAACAATGAGCTCCACAACAGAAAACAAAACCAGGAGAGGTTGCACCAAGGCTAGATCGTAGAACTAAGGGAAGAGAGAGCCTGAGAGGTTTGGCTATGAGAATTACGAGCGAACGAGTGAGGCGTAGGAGACCACATCACGACTAAATGAACTGGCGGCAAAGGCTGGAGCTGGAACGATTGGGACGACACTCTGCACGGTGCCATGAAGACGCACAAGGTGCAGAGCTTCTAGAGCGTGTGAGCTGCGGGGTGTGAATGAGAAGTGGAGGGTGGTGGCAGGTAGTTTAAAATATGGAGGTAACTGAGGAGGGGAGGTGGCGAAGGACGTACACCAGGTGGCATGTGGCCTGGTCAAGTGGCCTCGTCCCAACTGAAAACCATCATGTCACTGTGACACCCCATCCAGGGGTAGATATTTGGTGTTAGCTATGTTCCTGCAAGCAATGACTGTGGTGTGAGTGGGATTGGTGGAAGGGGTACAGAAGAAGACACTTTCTTCCAACTCGACTCTGAGATTTGACAGCCAGTCAACAACTTGATTGGCCATTCTTCTTACATGAGACAGGAGGATTACCTATTGAGGCTGAAGAGTTGATTTTATTTTGCAGAGCCCATTCATGAGTCGCCATCTTGGAGAAATTTTCTCCGGGTCTGCCCCATTGAGTAGATGTGAGAGGAGATTTATAACGTTTTGTGAATCACCTTCCGCAATGAGGGGGAAAAGTGCTTTCTTTGAGGCTGCTTGTAGACCATAGAGGAGGCTCCATATTTCTGCAGCGTTATTGGTATTGTGCTCCATGTTATCTTCCAGGATATGGAGGATTTCCCCTTTACTGTTCCGGATGACTGCCCCATAGCCAGTTGGTCCCGGGTTCTGTTTGGAGGCTCCATCGAAATTAAGTTTAAAAAAGTTTGTGGGTGGAGCTTCCCAATGAGTGGGGCTGGTCTTGCGTCCTGCAACTACCACATGCCTTTCTGGGGTGGGAATAATATTTATTCGCCAGGCTTTGAGGATGTTGTATTCATTTTGTGGGCTTTGCAAATCCTACTTCATCCAATGATGCAACGAGATGGTTTCATTGATATTGGTGTGGATTGTGGTCCAAACATCTTGCCACGTCCTGTTGACCGAATTGAAAATTCGTCTGTTCCTCTCTTTCCAGATTTTCCAGAGAATCAAGCCTGGGAGCAATTGTCAGATTCTATTAAGGATGGGAGAGTGAAAGATCGAGCCTCTCCAGCCTTCAATGTTTTCCTTTAGACCCATGCGATTCTTGTCCGTTGTTCTCATGATGTTGGCGCTATGATCCCAGATGCATGAACTATAGTGGCAGAGGTTGAGGAGATGGTTTTGAGTTTCTTCCTCTTGTCCACATAGCTGACACCAAGAGGGATCAATGAAACCCCATTTTCTTAAACTATCCCAAGTAAGAATGTTGTTGTGTGCCACTAACCAGAGGAAGGTACTAATTTTCGGCCAGGATTTCATGTCCTAGATTTTCCCCCAAACCTCCTCTCGAGGTAAGGTTTTTTTACCCTCTTTTAAATAGTAAGCTTCTGGGATGTTGAAGGCGCCTGTGGTGGAGTGGCCCCATCTGAGAATGTCCTCCCCTCATTGACTCAAATTTTTTCTTGAGGCAAGATGCTTCTGTAGGGGTCGGAGGTTGAACACCGGGGGAATATTCAGCTGCTCATGGGAGTTTTTCTAGGTACGCCAGATTTCCCCTGGATTGAAAGGCTTCCAGAAGTCGATGAATCTATGAAGTCTTGCGACAATTGTGAGGGGGATGAGGTTACTGAGATTTGGATATGTATTCAAGGCTGGGAGTTGTTTCCATGAATCGCTCCAAAAGCAAGATGAGGATCCATTTTGCAGTTCCCATAATGAATGGTCCATCATGAGTCCTCGATTGTTCTTGGCCACTTCCCAGATGAGAGACCCTATGCTTTGACCATTCCACCTGATGAGTTCTCTTTCGATGGTTGTGGGGGTGTATTCTTCCTTTACAGTCATTCCCAAATATCTCGAGGTCTCTTTAACCATCTCCACCAGATTTTAGCACTGAGGACTTTGTTGAGAATGGATGGGTCACATAGGTTGAGGCCTCCTGCTTTTTTTGGGGTGCAAACGTTTTGCCAACTTACCAAGGAATTTTTGTGTCCTTCTTTGATACCTTGCCTCCAAAAACTTCTTTCAATTGTTCTTAAGGTGTTGAGGATAAAACCAGGGGCCACCAAGGCTGAGAAGGTGTATATTGGGAGTTCTTGGAGGATTGATTTAAGGAGAATGAGGTGCCCAGGCAGATTGAGGGATTGGAAGGTACAAAGGGAGAGTCTATGTCCTAAAACTTGACAACAATGAGTATCAGGAGGAATTCCTAAGTGGGTTATCAATGAGGGAGATGACCAGGTAGACAGATGGTAGGACGATGCGGGTGAAGCCCAGGATGAGAGTGAGATGGTTTGGGATAACAAGTGGTGTGCACTGTGTTGAAGAACAAGACTTGGGACTTGGTAAGATTCACCTCCATGCCTGAAGCTTCGCAGAAGAGGTCTATGATGGATCTGAAGCGTCGGGCTTCTCTAGTTGTGGACAGTCCCATAAGAAGTATATCATTTACAAATTGGCTATGTGAGATGGGGGGAGAAATGCCATGGGGGGTGAGGCCCGAGAGATAGTGGTCCCTGATGGCTGCTTTGAGAGTGCGGCTGAGCCCTTCTTCCATAAGGATGAAAAGGAAGGGAGAGAGCATGTCCCCTTGTCTTATGCCTCTTGAGGGGGAGAAAGGTTTGGAAGGGACACCATTGAAAAGGATGGAAAACAGTGCTAAGGAGGTGAGATTGACTATCCAGGAGACCCAAGTGGGGTCAAAGACAAAGTTTAGGAGAGAAGATCTTAAGTATCCCCAGATTAACTTGTCGAAATATTTAGAAAGATCCAGTTTTAGGAACATACCTTGAGTTTTGGTTGTGTGAAGGGAGTGGATAGCTTCATGAGCCAGGATTACGCTATCCAGAATTTTTCAACCTTCTACATAGTCAGATTGCTTTGGGGAAATTAAGAACGGTAGAATGGGCTTGAGGCTGGTTGCAATGATATTTATTAGGAGCTTGTAAATTCCATTGCAGAGGACTATGGGTCTGAAATGAGAGGGGAAGTGGTGTTGTTTTCTTTAGGGATAAGGGTGAGAAAGGTTGCATTGAGGTCTTGGAGGACCTTCCCAGATTTTCTGGAGTCCTTGATGATTTCCCAAACATCCTCTCAGATAATGCCCCAACAGTAGTGAAATAAGTCTGAAGTAAAGCCATCTGGTCTAGGGGCTTTGCCTAGCGAGGTATCCTTAAGAGACTGATCGACCTCCTCCTGAGTTATTGGTCTCATAAGGGATACATTTTGCTCCTTGGTGACCTCCTTGGGTATGGTTTTTAGGATAGATTTGATGGCCTGCGAACGGTCTGTTGGGGGTTCCGTAAGTAGAGATTGGTAGTAGGTAAGCAGTTCCTTCTCCATATCAGTGTGTTGTTGAATTTTTGTACCTTCCTCTGAGATTAGGTGGGTGATGTGATTGGTTTGTCGCCGCTGGACCATGGATCTATGGAAGAATTTGGTGTTTTTTCGCCCTCTTTCAGCCACAGGATGCGAGATTTTTCTCTCCAAAGTACTTCCTGTGCTCTTCTTTCTACGATCTGGTATTTGAGGAGTGTTTCCTAAGTTTTTAGGGCTTCCGTTAGGCCTTGAGTCCTGATATGTTGTTGTAGTGTCTGCATTTGTTGTTGTAGATGCTTCTGTGCTTGGAATATATCATCAAAGGTGGACTTATTCCATATTTTTAGGTGTTGCTTGAGGTTTTTTAGCCTTTGTTGGAACCTATACATCAGGGTTCCTATTTGAATGGCCGCCTCTTCCCACCAAGCCTTGATGTTTGTTTGGAAATCTGGGTGTGTCAACCATAATATTTCAAAGCCAAAACAATTTTTGCCACGGGTGCCAATGATGTTGAGAGTTAGAAGTATTGGTCAATGATCTGAACCCATGGTATTGATGATTGTGGCATTCCAAGCTAGACCTTCCATCATGATGGCCTCAGATATTAGGAAGCGGTCTAATCTGTTGGAGACATGTTGGTCCCCTGAGCGTCTGTTGGACCAAGTAAACGACACATTGTCTGTTTCGACGTCAATGAAGTTCAATAGGCCTATGGTACAGTTGAAGAGCATGTTGTCATTCCCCAGGGAATGATTTCCTCCATTTTTTTCCTCCAACCTAGTGATCATATTGAAATCTCCCCTGAGGATCCACCTTTGGGGGCCTAAGTGATTTGCTACCCAATCCATGTGCTAGAGGAATGCTTCTTTGTCCCCTGTTCTGGGGGTTTCATAGACGTTTGTGATGTAGCCTTGTTTGTTCGAGCCAATGAGGCAAAAAGAGTCTGTGATGGTCCATTTGGAGGTAAAAAAGTTGTCAAGTAAAACGGTGATTGGATTCTAGAGTAGTGCAAGACCTCCTGCTACTCCATTGGCATCCACTTCCACATGTTGTTCTTGTGTCCAACAATGTTGAAGAGTGGTATGTGCTTCTATTCTCACACATTTTGTTTCCTATAGAAGGAGTATGTCTGGTTGTTCCTTCTTGATTCTTTCTTTGAGTAGAGTTTGTTTGATCTTTGCGTTAAGGTCTCTTATGTTCCAAGATAGTATCTTCATGAGGATGATGGGGGTTGGAGGGGGGGAAAGTTGTCCGAGATCAAATGAATTTGACTTGAGTTGACAAGAAATTTACCAACGTCTCGAATGAGCTGGTGTTTCGGTTTCCTACCTCTGTTTTTCTCCTCTGTAATTTTGCATTGTTCCTTGGAGGTTTCTTTTTGTATTACCAGGTTTGTGTTGGCTCGGGCTGTGCCTCCTACCGATGAGTTGAGGAAGACTTTGTGCACCTTGCGCAGCTGATCGGGCAGTACGGTATACAGTTGTTGTTCACGATAGGCTTGTTCTAGATGCACCATATTGATACCTGGTATCTCTTGATCCTCCAAGTCTATGTTTGGATCACCCATTTCCGGCCCAAGAGTGGTTGGAAGAGAGACCGCTGTGACTATTGGTTGTGAGGAAGATTAGACAGGGGGATCATGAATAGTAGAGGTTTGACCAATTGCAGCGGTTGTCAGAGGGTTGGTGGAGGAATATGGGGTATCCAACGGGATTTGAAGGGCATCAAAAGATTTCTTGGTAGGGGATTCGGTAGAGGCCTGGGGGGGTACCCTCATCGCCTGGTGCTTTCGGCGACCCGTGACTTGGGTGAAGTCGTCCTTGGGTTTGTCAGAATCTTCCTGAGTTGACTTAGGGGGGTTATTTAGAGGGAATTCACGGAATAGATGTCCATGCTCATGACGCTTGCGACAGCGGAATGGGATGTGGTCATAATCTAGGGTTTGGGACCATTCTTCAACTTGGTAATCCAAGATAATGGTTCCAGGGAGGGGTTTCGAGATATTTAAATAGACACATATGCAGGCATAATCAATGTACCTTTGTTTTTTGGTTGCCTCTGAGGCTTTGACGTAGATACCGATGGTGTTTACAATCCCTATGAGGATCTCCTCCAGCCAAAATTCTTGAGGGAGGGAGTATAGTTGCAGCCAAACCGGAGCATGGGTGAAGTCTTCCTTTTCCGGGTTGAATCTCTCCATCCAAAATCAGAGAAAGAGGCCTGTCGGGTTGTATAAGTACTCCCCCCCTTCGAAGATTCGATTTTTGTCCTCCAGATTATGCAATATGATCGTAAAGAATCATTTTGATCCTAGTTGGAGGTCATAATGACCCTTGGGTTTCCACCAATGTTGAATCCATTTGACTAGGTCTTTTTCAGAAGGCCATAACCCCAGGAATTTCCCTATCAAAGAAAAATATCTCATATATTGCTTCTAATCCTCCATTCTTGGTGAGATGATGGTATATTTGGGAGCTATCGAGGCTTGTGGAATGCATTTGCGGGGTTCCCTAGTGCGTTTGGTTTTTGTTTGACTAGTTTCTGGCTTGACATCCATTGGTTTTTCCTTCGGCATTTCATCTTCCCAGATTAATTTCTGCATGTCTTCCGGGAGTTCAAAGTTTGGGTGTTTGAAGTGATTGGAGTCGTGCTCCTTTCCCGTGACTATACAATAGGAGGGGGATAAGGTCCCCCCTCCCTTGGCCTCCATGGCCGCGACTATGGAAGAGAATGCGATAGATGGCGACAGGTTTCAGTGTTGAACCCTAGCACAACGTCATTCTATCTTTTTTTTTTTTTCTATTCTTGAAAAATTAATTCATCTACCCTACCATCTTGTTATTCATCATTAATTCAAATCTCTACCATTACATTATATATTTATATTTTATTTTCTAATTTAATCCTTTATATATATTTTTGGTGGTTATCCACATTTTATTTTTATAATATTACCATCTTCTAAATTAGGTCTACCTCTTTCTATATTGCACAATCTAAAATGCCCCCCTCCACATTTGATTTTTAGTTGATCCATAATATATTACACTATATATATTATATTATATTAACACTTTATTTATTTCTTTCTTAAATCCTTTTCATTATGATAATAAAATTATAATAATGAATCATAATACATCACCATAATACATTAAGATATTCTATCGTTATACTACATTATCAATTTATCTTATCATAGTACTTCTTTATTAATTGACAATTCTAACATATATGTTCTTGTTGACTAATCTTAACCATCACCATCAAATATTATTATAATCTTTAATTTTTAATTATTCCCCCCTTCTTTATTTTTCAAGATCTAACTTGTAAATATCTTCACCTCGGTCATTTTTTTCTCTTCTATTTAATACATACCTGGACACTCTTTTTCCTACTTTTGAGCTTTATGTTATCCATGATGATGGGTGGAGTGTCCACTTGAAACGTTGGACGTAAACCAACACATAGTTTTGATCCAAAAATATTCTCAAAAGTATATTTTTTGTTGGGGAGATGAATAAATAATGGTCTAAACATTCAACCTTTTGAAAATTTTCACTGGGATCCTACAAAACAAATTTTGATGAAATCCTCATTTTGTGTTCTTTAAATTGCATTTTTTAATGCATAAATGGATTCAACGCCCTAAAAAACCCTAGGGCACTCGAATTATACAGGCTCAATCACTCAAATTTGGAATTCCAAAAATTTTGGTCAGATTTTGGGAAAAATTGATCGAAAAATATGCCCATAAAAACGAAAAAAAGTTGAACGTTTATACTACGCAATAAATAATTGTGTAAGTATGCCACAAAATACTTTAAGAAATTCTAATAAATAATAGTATAATTACAGTTCAATAGACTTTAATGATCTGCGAAGTGTTAGTTAACTTTATTTTTTTGATTTATTCTTATTGATTATGATAAAAAAAGGTAGAAACACCATTTTTTTTTAAAGTATTTTATAAATTACCTTCCATGAAGTCACCATGACTGGAAACCAACTCCGCTCCAAGTGATTGTCCAAAACTATACTTCCTACTAGACCAAAAAAATATATTGTGTTGAGTGGCATCAATGACACATAGACTATTTGACATTCCCAGATACCCTAAACAGACACATAAAAGACAATATTGATAACATGTATACTGACCTTAAGAATGATAACATTTATGTTCAAGTGTCCCATATACAAACTAGAATAGTCAAAACCAAAAGCTGAACCTGATGACCTTCAAGCACGGGTCCACTTATGTAGCATAGGTAGAAGGATAGGCACTGTCGCCTCCGCTATCATAGGATAAGGCATGGCTTCTTGAGTCATGTTGAAGTTCACTGCCAAGGCTAGATGGTGTTCCAAAATATCAATGCGAAATTTAACATTGAATACCTCGCTACGAAGCTCGAAGACCAGTTGCTGAAGGTTGGATAAGGAATCAAAGATGCACTGAGAAGCCTTCGCGTTGGTGTTATTTTGTATTTCTATGGATGGTGGTTCCAAAGAGTTCTTTATTGAGTTTCCTAAGGAATGGGTTTCATGACTATTCCTGGTAGAACTGCTTGGGGAGCGTGGAGGTGGGCTCTCAAACAAATTCAATCCCAGAAAATATTTTGGGGCGTAACCAAGATATATCCGGCATTGGTCAAACCATTCAATATTACAACCCCAAACTCCCAAGGTGTGTCCATTTTCCTATTGTTGTTACTTGCTCGAATTGCGTGTGGGAGACCTGGACCGCTTTCCATGAGAATTATTCTTTTCAATACCTGTAACAAAGGAGAGAGGTTGGTCCACTAGAATATGAGCTCCCCTTCCATGCTTCAGGCATCCTTACTGTCGCGACATGATGTATACATGCTTGGTGGATGTCCTGTGGTAAAAGGTATAGACCCACTCCCTGAAATTGAAATCCTAGATCCCCGATTTCCTTCTTTCGTTGTGGTGCACCAGGCAGAAGCCGACGAAAGAATAACATTGTTGTCGGACCCTTATCTTCCTTAATTCACCTCTTCATTCTTGCTTCATGGCTGTTAAGAGTTCATTAAACTCCAAGTACCAGGCATTAAGAATGCCAACCTCCTCCATGCAGCCCTGCAACATTCCCCTAGTGCCAAATCTTGCCGAGTGCGATGAACCTTGAATGATTTGACGTTGCTTTTTTTGGATGCTTCCACCTACATTGTTGGCTTGAGGTTCTGGGAGCCAGGTGTTTGGTGGCTTCAATGTGTGATGTATTTTCATGTGTGTTGTAGGATATTTTCACCCTGCAGGAGATAACTCCCTTAGGATCTTCCTAGACGTAAGACATAATAAAGATGTAAACGATAGATTTTCCTAGATCTAATTCATACATTAAAATGATCTACAAGTAGATGGAATGGAAGGCTTACCCATTGATTCGACGATTGTCCCTGCACACTCCTTAGTTGTTATCTTCCACAAAAATTCCCTTCACTCTTAGCATCTTACATATGCACACATAGAGACACATAAACCTTTCACAAGATCAAACTAGTCATGTAAAAATTAATGATAGATCTAATAATGTATCATAACACATGAAAACATTAATGGAAACATAACAATCACATACACATCCAAGTAGAGGGAAACGTATTGTACATCTTCTATTGATAAAATAAATGGATTACACCTTACAAAAAATTTGATGCAGTCCTTTCCAAAATTCCTTACCCAAGCTCTATAATCAAACAGCCCAAATTAGTTTGCTTTTATATTTTTCCTCCCCCCATTTTCCCATGAGAGACCCCCATTATTTATAGGATAGTAGAGATAATATCAACGGGTAGTTTGGATAATATCTCCATTCCCAAGATGAAAATATTCTCGAGGTCTAACCATGAAGAATCTAGAGTTTAATCTCATCTCCCAAAATAAATATTAAAAAGGGAGTAATAGACCCGGTTATGCCCTGCATTCTTCCAAGGAGTGACCAATCACCCTTTGCAATAGGAAAAGGAGTGACCAAAACTTTTTGGTCACAAGATGTAAAAGGACAACCAATGAACAAGCAAAAAGGGACTGCAAACTTAGGGGAAAAGTGGTATAATTCGGTGTTTCAGACTGCTAACCTATAGATGATGCCCGCCAATTGATCAGGTGGAGAATAATTTTATAACAGATGCCCCCTAAAGTGTGAGGTCAAAAGAGGTGTCTGATGGCCGAAATAATTTACAAACAAAATCACAGAGCTTTGGGAGAAGAAACCTGGAAATAAACCATCATCAGTCCTGCATAATAATAACATCCCCAAGGTGGGTATACCCATGCTCGGTAATAAAAAATAAGCATAGCCGCAAAAATAATACACTATGGATCCATGCATGACACAAGTAACTATATAATGGCCACGAAAGAATACATTATGCATCCATGTCACAATTGAGAGTATGTCCATGACCGAGTACAAATGTGGATCTATGTCACATGATACAAATAAGTGAGAGAAATTAATGCCTGAGTGATCTCTGAAGTACTCATGAATAAATCCATCACAACTTGGGAGGGAATGAAATCAAGGAATGAATAGTCCCAACCCAAGTTCTTTGTCCCAAATCCAAATGGTATGAATCTATATCATGTGAATCAATGAGTTGAGGTCAAGCATGGTAGAAATCATTTGATTACCGATCATTGATGTATACCATTAACAGACGCGAGGGAACCCACCAATAATGATGATGGACCCCAAGATACCTAGTACCATATAGAAAGTGTGAATGAATAAGTTGAAGTCTATCAGTTGTAGATTCATTCAACAAGAGAAAATGACGTAAACCCACTACTGAAATGAAAGGGAATCTGCCACTAATGTTTGCAAATACCAGGGTACTAACTGGTTTCTAGATTTCAATCCTGGATAATGATCTGGAGTCGACATGATGAAATATATCGAAGGAGGGCCTCGATGTATCCCCCATCAATCGACATAAAAAATGTAAAGGTAGATGGTGTGAAGAGTGTAATGGTATAGCATAACTGACACAAGGATGGCTAGGATGAATGGGCTAAAGGATCGAAAATGGCCGACACGAGATAACTTCCCTTGAACAAATCATCACGATAAATAACTTGACTTTGTAGCATTGACTTGATAATGACCAAAGCACTCACCATGAATGAATGGAAGAGTAACTAGTTGACGGAGTCTAAAAATTCATGGAGATGGTAATGACTAAGAGACAACGAATAACCCAAGTATTGTACATGGATGTAAAACAAGTGCATTTTTCAAGGGAGACTTGATGGACGACTTCCATTTGTGAAGATGACTAGATGGGAAAAAAAACCCACTCGTTTTCTCTTATTTCATGTTTAAATGAGCACAAAAGAGAATAAAAGTATGTTCGATATTCTCACTCATTGATTTAATTCTTGAGTATGGGGCGGAGAATGGTGCTTGACGATATTTTCAATATATAAGGAGTCTAGAAAGATCTGAAAAACTCCATATAAAGTCTCGTGGATTTAATGAGCCCAAGAAAGTAAATGCTTGTGTGTCATTTCATATTTATAGAGTTTGAAAGGACAAAGAAGACTCCAAGGGTATGGTTTTTTGTAAATTTAGTCTTCCGAGCCCAAAAAAGGATAAAAAAATACAAGGGAGAACTCTTCTAGCCAAGGTGGAATAGAGTATTCATTTTTTGTAATTAATCCATCTGGTCCAAAAAAGGGGTAAACTTACACCGAATAGACACCCTTTCAAATCTCTTTAACGAGTGTGAAAGGAAACAAGCTCACTCGACAATCTTTTCATGTTTAGGGAGTTTGAAAAAAGATTAAAGGAGACTCCATAGAGTTCCCTTTTTGTATAGTATTTATGATCCCAAAACAATGATAAAAGTATACTCGATAACTTATTCTCATGTATTAGAGAGAACGAGAAAGAACAAATACTAAGCCCAAAGTGTTTGCTTCATTTTTTTAACGAGATTTAAACAAAGAATGAAACTATGTTTGGGGTGTCTGCTTTATTTTAAAACAATATTGAAACAGAGACTAAAACTGTTCTTGAGGTTGTTTTCATTTTTACACAAGCGTGAAACTAGAAAATAGACTATGCTTGGGGTAGGTTTCATTTTTACACAAGATTGAAATAGAGAAAAATTGTGCTTGGGATTGGTTTCATTTTTATGCGGTGTTGAAACTAGAAAATAAACTATGCTCGAGGTTGGTTTAATTTTTAAACAAGCTTGAAACCAAGAATGAAACTATGCTCCGGTGATACCCATTAGCGGGTTTTCATCCCAACATGATGCCCAGAGGTTGGTACTATGCCCCCAACATGAGTGTTATAATCTAGCATCTTAACTCCAACATGATGTCTAGAGGTTGGAATGTTAGGAAATGAGGAACACTTGCACGCTAAAAATAGTAGAAGAGAGGAAGAAGGATTCAATAAAGAAAATAAATGACACAACAAACACACAATACATAGATATTTTACCCTGGAAACCCAAACTAGGAAAACCAACATTCCTTGAGAATTCTGCTCTCTTGTTGTCTTATTCATTCAAAATAAAAGGTTACATGTCTAAATTTGGTCCACACCTAAGACATAATCAACATAATACCCTCTTTCTTACACAAGAACAACCCTATATCCAATTTAGATTACATCTACATGACCAACGACCTCTACGATTATTGATACTTGGTGATTAGCCATTCATCATCTAACTATTATATTTTACAACATTACAACATGCCTTATTTATAGGATTTATAGTAGGAAAAAGAATAAATACAAGGTTCCCAAAATATGTTATAGATCCATGTAGATCATTGGCTACAAATCCCGTAAATATCGATATTCTATTATAGTCAATTACCAAGTTACATTACCCATCGATTACCAGTTGGCCTTCATTCGGTCTTTAGTCGGTTTCCACACGCCCGCCTGTCGACCTATTCATAGTTTACCTCTTCGACTTAATGTCAATGTATTTACCATGTCGAACCACCTCAAACTTCGACTTCGACTTTACCCGGTCGACTCACCTCAACCTTCAACTTAATGTCGATCCACCTCGATTTCGGCTTTCAATCGATCCACATCAACTCAACTTTCACGACAAAGGTTATAACAACCCACCATTATCCCACTTGTTTTCTTTTTTGTTGAAACTAAGAGACTTTAAAATTTATTTCACAGACCCAGGGAAGCAATTCTCATTGCCTCTCTTCCCCAAGAGAACTTCACAACATTCATAGACTCGGTCAATGAGTCTGCATTGTTTTCCAACGTGTCTACTTTCTCCAATATAACCTTGTTCCTTTCCACCATGTCTCTCACGAAATGGTATTGTAAATCAATGCGCTTAGTATTAGAATGATAAGTTGGGTTCTTTTCCAAAAATATTACCCTTTGAATGTCGCCACTTGTCTTCATAGCTCTCTACTCAAACCCGATTCTTGAACACATCCTTTTGAAACCATATTGCTTATTTGCTTCCATGAGTGGCTTCCATGTATTCATCTTCTGTTGTTGACAAGCCTATAACCACATGTCACTTACTCATCCAGTTGATTGCTCCGACGAACATTTTGAATACATATCCATTGGTTGATCTCCGTCAATCCATATCTCTAGGGCAGTCGGTGTCGACAAATCCATGTACATTTAATTAACTGTCACCTCCAAGTTTTCCTTGGTAGCATATAGCATAATATTTTGTGCCAAAAAAATACCTTAATACTCTTTTGACAGTTGTCCAATGCTCCTTCCCAGGTGTTGACATGTATTTGCTCAACACTCCCATTGCATGGGAAATGTCTGGTTGAGTGCATACCATCAGATACATTATACTACCAACAACACTTTCATAGGATGGCAAATGAGGCTTTGTTGGTGTCAGTTGTTTTTCTATTTATGAGGTGTCCAATAATGGTGGGAAATAAGGCTGAAGGAGATCGACGTTGAACACTGGGTGTAGGCCAAGGAAAGGAGGAATGTTGAGATCAAAAGAAATATCCCCCATAGCCTTGGTGATGATCTACAGCCCATAATGGAGTGGGCGAATCTTTCGATGGGGTCCTGTAAGGCGTTCTTTCTACAAGTGCAACCAAAATTTGTCGCCCACCTGAAACTTATGTGGCACCCTATGTTGATCACGGTGCTACTTGTACTTGTCATTGGACTTCTGTAGGATATCCTGAACCTGTTGGTGGATGTGATGGATCCGATCAATGGACCGGGTGGCTTTATCATCTTCAGTTGGAGTAGGATATGAGTCAGTCGAGGTGACCGCAAGGGGAAGTGAAACATCTATGGGATCCAATGGCTGGAATCCCAACCCCACCTGAAAGGGGTTGTGGTCGTTTGAGCTATGCAGGGCTCGGTTTTATCTATGATGGACATAGGGAAGACTCTCATCCCATGTGCGAGGGTGATTGGAATTATACATGCACACGATATTCACAATCATTCAATTTACAACCTCAGTTTGGCCATCTATCTAGGGGTGGAAGGCCATAGATTTGGTGAGCTTGGTGTCTAGTAGTGACTAGAGGCTCGACCAACATGTGCTGAGAAATTGACTATCTCGATCTGAGACAATGGTTTGTGTGATTCCAAAATGTACCCAGACTCATTCAAAGAAGATCTTGACAATGGCCTCTACTGTGATGCTCTTCTTGCAGGCAATTAGAATCTCCATCTTCAAAAAGCGATAAACAACCACAAAAACATAGTCATTTCCCCACTTGGTTGATAGGAGGCCCGACATGTAGTCCATTGAGATGGATTCCCATGGCTTGTCAGGAGTAGGAAGAGGGGTGTACATGCCCTATTTCTTAGTGATCAGTTTGGCAATAGCGCAAGCAGTGCAGGACCTGATATACTTGTTGATCTCCTGTCAAAGTTTTGGCCTATAGAAATGTTTTTGTAGCATTTCCATTGTCTTTTCGATGTCAAAGTGTCCTTCCACCCGATTGTAGTGGGATTCCCAGATCAACTTCGCTCACTCTCTTGATGGAACACAGATATGGCACAGACGACAAAATAACCCATCTTGAATATGGAAATTATCGACAACTGCATTTGCAGCCAACATTTTGTAGGTGGTGGGAAAGACTGGGTCTATCTCATAAAGTTGGGGCCATCCAGAGGTCTCATGGCCACAAGAGTCTAGCACCGTGGTGAGTTCTACGACTGGCAGTCTGTTGAGGCAATCAAAGACACGGTTGGTGCTTCTTGTTTTATACTTGATTTTGAGGTGGAATTGTTGCAAGTATGTGGACCACTTTTGATGGCCGCCGTTCTGCAATTTTCCTTGTGTTTTCATGAACTACAATGGCTTATGACCAGTGTGGATGATTGTCTCATTCCCAAGAATGTAATGTCTCCATTGGCAGCAGGCTTGCACAATGGAGTACATTTATTTGTCATAATTAGGGTACTTACGGACATCATCTGATAGTGTCTCACTATGATAGGCGACGGGGTGGCCATGCTAAGTGAGAACAACGCCCACAACATAGTTTGAAGCGTCTGTGTCAATCTCAAAGGGTTGATGCAAGTTTGGTAGTGAAAATACCAGGGCTGAGAACAAGCGCTGCTTCAAATCATTGAACACTTGTTGTTGGGACTAGCCCCATGCAAATGTTTCCTTACCACCACCCATGGTTATTTGGTTGAGGGCCCATGAAATATTAGAGAATCCCAATGTTGGAGCCGCCCCTGTTTTTCCTTCAAAAGCCATAAAACTCTGAAAAAAGCTTTTTGTTGCCTGAATAAGTAATCCTTTGTCACTTACTAAGGGCCCGTTTTTCACAAGTATGTTTGCCCTTAAAGATTTTTCCAAGTTTCGTGATCTAGCATGCCAGACACCTCATTCCTTGAACTCACAAAGTCCCGAATCACGAGAAGTGCGAACTCGGCTTTGATTATCGTCCAAGGCAAGAATAGTATAAGACCTATAACCCTTGGATATGACATCCTCAGGGTTTCGCTCTTCGGCATTTCTCGACCCTAAATTTTTCTTTTCTCAAAACCGAGAGCCGAGAACACGATAATGTTTTCAACCATAGTCAAGCACCGAGGGTAGACAACTAATCATAGTTAAGCTTGGCTCTCGGCACATCGCCTTTTATCATTTCCTTTCATAAAGTTAAAACATCTGAAACTCCGATGCGCGAAGTCGCGACATAATTTCATTTAAGCCTTAATCAGCACTACATCGCGATTTCGCGACTCGGCATATTGTTCTCCTAAAAA
>JZKD02S1895140.1:478533-505426 GCA_000966675.3 Picea glauca | reverse complement strand
ACACCATACAATCCTTACTCAGGTAGACGAGTCAAGATTTCTCCCAAACCCTCCATCCAAATGATGTGAGAGTATTCCGTTTGGGGGAAATTCACACACCAGAAAGCATTCTTCTCTGTCATTGGAGCAAAAACGATCCCCGAAATTTCACCAAATTTTCATGTTGTATCTGCGATTATGTGTGGAATATTTTCTCGAATTCGATTTCTTTCGTTTTACAGCAGGTTTTACTGAAACATTTAACAGCAGCAGAGCTTCCACCTCTCAAAAATCCCTCGTAGATGCTAGCAAATCCATTTCTTCCGAGCAAGCTTTTGTTTGCCAAATAATTCGTTGTGGACTCAATTTCTTCAAGGTTAAATATGAAGCAACCACTCCCTGTTCCTGTATCTGACAATTGATCCCAGTCACTGGAACACTCTAGAATATCAAAGGCGACGAACATTTTCTACTGTGATTTTCACTGTAATTACAGTCAAATCAAATTATAGGCGGTGAAAAAAAGGTGAAAGGGATTTTCCAAAAAAATAATCTTTGTTGACATGGTTCAATGATAAAGTTATGCAATCTCTTGTACTTAAATAATCTTGTACTTAAATAAGGAAATCATATTCCTATATACATCCATAATGCTAAGAACTACAATCCATTTATTTGGTTAATTAAAGATTAGGTATTGAAAATATGCCATTGATGAAGGTAGTGTCAATATGTCAACATGAAGAATATTATAATGATTTCTATGACAAAGTATAATAATTAAAGATAATGACACCCAACCATGTGTCAATCCATTTATTTGGTTAATTAAAGATAAGGTATTGAAAATATGCCATTGATGAAGGTAGTGTCAATATGTCAACATGAAGAATATTATAATGATTCCTATGACAAAGTACAATAATTAAAGACAATGACACCCAACCATGCGTCAAGCTTGGTTGGTAATAGTTGCAAGTAGTTATTGCATAATTCTAATAATGATGGTGTGGTGTGTTCCGACTATATAAAAACAACTTAGTATAATTGAAATTGTGTTTTAACTTGAGTACTTGTATTTATTACTAACTAAAAAATCCTATGAACTCAAAAATCCTATGAACGAAAATTGCAATACAAATCTTCTCTACCACAGAATAACACACTATCTTCATTATTACAATCTCTTCTTCAAACAATTATTATAGGTGAGAGTTGAGAATTGATACTAAATATATTAAAGAAACAATTTTTTTTAAGGTTTTTTTTTCCAAGGAAAAAAGAAAGAGGTATAAAATTACATTCGCATATATATATTTGATATGAGGATAGCCAAGATATATATTGTCTGTATAGTGTCTCTTACATTTTTGTGTGTTATTCATTACAAAAAAACAAACTGTGAGTGGGCATCCACTCCTAAACTTTCCAGATATACAAAAGTAGTGAGAGTTTCAAATTTTTTTTTTTTTCAAGTTATGCACATTGTGCTCTTGATTAGAGTTCCCAAAAGGAGATACCAGCTGCAGATCTTTATGCTTGTTCTTCCTGGAAAGGCATGTGGTAGTCAAAACTGCCTTCCTTCGTATGTTCTATGATATGCCAGCTTCCAAAATCTAGTTGGGTGGCTTCTTTGGATAGCCGATCAACCATGGAGTTCCTTTCCCTATAAATGTGTGAGAGAGAGAGTGTCAAAAGTGGCAATGGTCCTCAAAAATTCTGCCAGGAAAGGTCTGAGTCTATTCATGTGAAAAATTTGTGCTTGGTTTCCCAATTGATGATGATCAAAGAGTCCTCAAAAACTTGTAGCGTGGATATGCCCTTTTCTGCCGCAAAAAGGAGTAGTAGTTTTAAGGCTTGTATCTCAACATAGTTGTTTGTACCAGGTTCCAGCCCAGCTCTGAGGTGGAAAAAGTGTTGTTGTATTAGAAATAAACATCCCCCCCCCAGTTTAATTGGTTCCCCGAGGCCGCGACATAAAAAAAGGTCCATGGCCTCCCTTTATCGATTTGTTCCTCCAGGGGAGCTCGACTCATGCCCTGTCTCGTAGTTTTTCCCAAATTGAGATGATATAAAATGCTTAAAGAAGTTGTGGCCACCCTCAATGATGACTGTGGGACGTCCCAGAATATTGTATTGTTTCTAGCTATCCATATTCCCCAAGGAACTAGTATTGGCAGAGCTTTTAAGTATTTTGGGGTTGTCGGTTTAATCCATTCTTTTAAAGCTGCTTCAAATGTGGCTCCTCACCAACTGCCAACGTCAAGGTTTAAAATGGAGGCTTCCATCCAGACTGATAGAGTGAAGGGGCAGTGCATAAATAAATGGTCTACCATTTCTTCTTGAATTCTGCAGAGTGAGCACCAACTTGGCTCGTGGAATTGTTTCTTCTATAGAATATCCTAGGTGGGAACTTTGTTTTCTAAAATAGACCATACCAATAGTTTGCCTTTGGCTAGGATTTTTATCTTCCACAGTCTCCTCCACCACCATTTTTCTTCTTGTTGGGTCAGTTCTATTCTTAGTTGTACGTAGCCTATTTTGGGAGTATAAGTACCTCCCGGATCACCATTCCAAATGAGTTCATCCTCTCCTTCAGATAAGCATATGTTTTCCCTCATAAGAGAAAGGATATAGTGGTCCCAAATTATAGTTTGTGGTTCATTGAGTTCCAAAGTTCTCCCCAATTTCCATCCTTGTTTCCACATTGTTGTGTGGAGGGGATCAACTACTTGGGCAAGGTGGAAAAATTCCCCCCTATCTAAAGTTGTGCATAGGTTGTCTGGGAGAATGTGTTCTCTCATACAGTCTGCCCAAGGGTCTTGTTCGATTCTGAGCGAGTTTCCAGACCCTACTTGCCAGGCTAAGGAGTCACCAATCACATAAAAGGCTTGCTGAACCACCTTCCACATTACTGATATCCCTGATGTTATGGATCCAAGGCTCCTGATCCATTCTAGGATAGAGAGTGGGGCCACATACTTTTGTTGGGTCACTTTGGTCCACAGACTTGTTGTTGATATTAGTCGCCAAATTGATTTTTCCGCCAGGGATTTTGAGAAGAGAAAGAGTTTTTTTAATCCCCAACCGCCCAAAGCCTTGGGTTTCGCAATTTTCTCCCAGCATACCTAGGGAAACACTCGGCTTTCGGAATTCCCCCTCCACAAATATGAGAAATACATTCTTCTTTCTTTTTCTAGTATTCCTTTTGGGATCCACGAGAGGGACATCCAGTATACTGGGATTGCTTCCATTACCGACTTTATTAGAACTAGCCTTCCTGCCCTTGATAACCATTTATTGCTCCAAACTTGAAGTCTTTTTTCTAGCTTTGCTAGAAGCCACATCGAAACATTCTTCCTATAATCATTTGGCTTTAAGTGGAAGCCAAGGTATTTGAGTCCTTCTTCTAGATTATGTGTTTGGAAGGGGAGAAGATATAAATAATGTCATATGTCCTCATCCCCAATCCGAGAGAAGAGTATATTTGACTTTTGTCCATTAATTTTCATACACGTTGCTATTTTGAAGAGTGTGAGCCCCTCTGATAATAAGTCTGCATCCCTCTTCAATCCATCACAAAAGATTAGTATATCATCCATGAAGAGTAAGTGGGTAATGGCCATTCCATTTGATATTTTAATACCAGAGAAGCGTCCTCCCACCTTTGCCTCTGTCAATTATCGGCTAAGGCTTTCGGCTACAAGTAGAAAGAGTAGGGGAGATAGCGACCATCCTTGTTGTATTCCCCTCTTTGCTTGAAAAACAATTGTGGCTGAACCATTGAGTAGAATGGAAAAGGAGACTGAGTTTAAGCATGCCATTATCCAGTTGACGAATTCTAGTCCAAATCCCAGATGTATCAGAAGCATTCTGATATATAACCAGTTTACCCTTTCGAAAGCTTTGGATAGATCTAATTTTATCACGACTTCTCTTAGATTCTTTAGTTTTATGCTGTGTAGACCTTCTTGTGCTACTCCGATAGTCTCATGTATTTGTTTTCCTTCAAGAAAGCCAAATTGTTCCCTAGAGATGTGTTTTGAGATAATTACCTCCAGTCTTCTACTGATAACCTTTGAGATAATCTTGTACAGACAATTGCATAGGGAGATAGGCCGAAAATCTTCAAAGGAGGTTGGGTTGTCTGTCTTTGGTATCATTTATATGAACGTAGCTTTGATTGGGTTATGCATATGACCCTTCACCCTTGATTCTTCAATTACCCACAACAGATCAATTCCCAGTACGTCAAAGCACCCCAAGTAGAATTCGATTGGCCACTCGTCTAGGCTAGGAACCTTCCCCTTTTGGAAAGTGTGTAGTACTTCTAGCAACGCTTTTTCAGTAACTGGGCTTGTTAAGTGTCCAGTTGCATCCTCTTCAACAAATATGGGGAAGAGTTGGGCCACTTTAATAATTTCTGCAATAGAGGTCTTCTCCTAGGCTTTAAAAAGTGTCTAAAATGATTGATGCCCAAGTCGGCTAATTTGTTGTACATTGTTATTTCCTCCCCCCTCTAATTTCGTAGGCTCCAAATGGTGTTGGTCATGTTCTGACCTTTGGCATAGGCCTGGAAGAATTTTGTGTTTTCGTCTCCACAAGCTAGCCACAACGCCCGACTCTTTAGCCTCCACTGTGCCTCGCTTTCTTCCAGGATAACCCTGCTACGTTTTTCCAAATCATACAAGAGGTAGGGATGATTTTAAGGATGGTAATTTATTTTAAAATGTAGAAACCTTGGTGAATTTTACTAATCCTTCATATCCCAATTATAAATGTTTGGTGATATATTTGTAAAAATATTCAAATTTCTAAGGATTTATATGGTTTTTATAAAATTTTGGCAATTTTTAAGGTAAAATAATTTTATCCTATAGAATTTGGGCAAATCATTTTTAAAATAGCGAATCTCGTTTTTAGAAAAAACATGGAAAATTAGACCATGAGCGAAATTTAGCCCCTAAAATCATCCCTGTCAGGAGGTATTTTTCTTCCTAGCTAAGATATCCCCAGCTGGTCCCATCTTGTAGTTTTATTAGTTTCAATTTGATATCCCTCATATTTTGTTCATCTTTTAGTTGTTTCACTTTGGCCCACTTTTTAGTTGCTTGTTTGAGTCCTTTTAGGTTATCAACAAAATGTATAGTCATTGGGGTATGGGAATGTTCTGGTATTTTCACCCCTAATTCCTTTACTAGATCCAGAAAGGGTGTATCCGTGAGGCAAACCTCGACGAATTTGAAGGGGCTTGTCATCCGTCTAGGGGAGGTCTTGAATTCGAACAATATCGGAAGATGGTTAGATTCTCCCCCAAAAGTTACCCATTGTCGTACTAGAGCAGAAGAATCTAGAAGATCATTTGTGAGTAGGAATCTATCCAGTCGTTTGGCCACCCGGTCCGATCTAACCCGTCTGTTGCACCAGGTGGGGGAGAGATTTTGAGGTTCCACATCCACTAGCCCCCACTGGTCCAAGAAGTTTAGAAATTAAGTTTTTAAAGGGTTTGGCGCAACCGTAGGTCCCCAAACCTTTGATGCACCTAAGGAGAAATTGAGGTCTCCATCAAGAATAAAATCTTTTTGTTTAAACCAGACACAATTACTTAGAGAGTTCCAATAGATTTGCCTATCCTAGTGTGGGCCATATATGTTTATAACAGTTATATTGCGTCCTGGGTCTCTGGAGAATATAGTGAGACCAATCTCCGAGGTAAATCCCCAGACAGTCTACAGTTTACAGTTCTTTTTCTTCCAACCAGTGGCCAAACCCCCCGAGCATCCTCGAGCATCTACTGTTGTGAAAATCCAACCTGGAAGTAAGGATTGCTACATTTTCCCCTAGAGTTTCCTGTAGAAGAATGACATCTAGCGAGCATTTTTCAACCAATCTTCGTAAGGACATTTTTTATTGGGGTTCACCAACCCTTGCTAGTTGAAAGAGAGGATTTTCATGAGGCAACTACATCATGGTGTATCTTTTCTCTAAGTTCCCATTCGATCAAGGATTGTCTACCTGAAGCCAGATCTATTCTGGCCCGATATTGTGCCAGGTATAAATGTGATTTTTGTCCCCTACCTTTTCCCATCGAGTGTGACTGAGGTAGTGACCCTAACCCCTTGCCCAATGTTAAGAGGGAGCCACTCTCCTGGGGGTCCTCCTTGATCACTAATCTACTCCTAAGGTGGTAACGTACTCCGTTGTCATCAAAAGAGGAGTTGGTTGAGGTTGAGGGAGTGGCGAGGGTAAAAGGGAGGGTGGTAGGATGTAAGGATTCTAGGGAGGATGGGGAGGGGGTTCCACTTGTAAGGGAAGGGGTGTCTGCATCTGGTGTGGGAGGCAGTCCGGTGGAGTTCAAGTTCCCAGTCATCAAAGTATCTCCCAACTCCCCCAAGTTTGTGGAGGGTGTGACCAACAATGGTGCAAAAACTGATGAGGAGAAGGAAAAAGGATAGTGGACGGAGGCTAGATTGATAGAGGATAGAGACTTCCCACCTGAAGTAGAAGAAGGAGACTCATAAAAAACAAGCGGAGCGAAATAATCCAAAGTAGTAAGAGATGCATCCAAAGTTGAAATATCCATTAATTCTTGTTCTCGACAAAGTAGATAATCTAAGGAAGGTGAAGAAAAAAGACTGACTACCGAAGGCACTTCTTGCCTTGAACCCTGGTTACACCCACTGCCCGAGCCCTGTCCCACCATGCGTTTATCTCCAGTGGTCTATTGAACCTACCTTTTGTTGTCCCCCTCGCCCAGTTGTTGTTCCCATTTCTTTCGCGAAGGAGAGATGGAGGATATTTTTCCTTTTGTCATCCAGTCTTTTCCCTTGAAGGATAGTGGACAATTTTCCACACCATGTGCGTAGACATGACATATATGGCACCTAAATGGGATTCCTTCATAGTCCATGGTTTGTACAAAATCCCCGACAACCGATTCTATGAGAAGCTCCTGAAATAATCCCTTCTGCAGATTAATATGGACCAGTATGTGAGCTAATGTCATGAGCCCTATGACTTCAAATGAAATATCCGCCTCAAGGTACCTGCCCATAAGATTTCCAATTGCCGCAAATCAATGTTTATTCTAGTATTGCATCGGGAGCCCTGGGAGTCTTACCCAGATGGGTTCCTCGTCAAGCCGTTCATGCTTTGCATAAAAAGTGGGTGTCCAATGTTTGAGAAAGGTTGGGGTGGATGTGATGCTCCATACCTTCTTTAGAACCCAATCCACATCATCCATGGAGGATAAAACAAAAGAAAACCAGCCTCTGGTGAGTAGTTTGACATGGGGCATCTATGAGATCTCTAGTAGCCAGAAATTGTTAACCCAACTTTTGAGGTAAGCCATGCCCAGTGTTTTCCCCCTAACCCCTCCCACCACTGCTCTTTATGAAAGATCCAAGACCCTGTCCATGGATATGTCCTCCCTGAAGATAAGTCACCCAACACCGGTTCTTTCCCTAGCACACCTGATAGCTTTAGACTGTCGACCTTTTGAGTTGTGATGGGTGTTGTTCGATTGTTCCCCCTTTTGCGAGTTATTAGTGGGGGTGCTCTTCTTGTTTTCAATGGAAATATCCAGAGGAGTATAAGAGTTGGCTATGCATCAAACAGTCTCGGGTGCTGTATCCTGAACCTGTTCGACTTCCACCAAGAATTTAGAGGGAGAAAAACCTTGTGTGGCGGTGAGATCATCCGAAACCCCGATCTGTCACTCAATATATTGGGTCTCAATTAGGTCTGTAAAAGATGCGCTATAACCAAAGGATATCTCCCCCATGACTATACCAAGACTTCCTCTGAAAACCCCTATTGGCTCGGAGTAAAAGGGTAGTTTCCCACCCCATACTTCGGGGAAAACTATTCCTTCTGTAGGTGGCAGCTTCTGTTCAATAGTGGAAAACGGACCTAGCTAGTCCACCTTCGAAAGCCCCGAACCTCCTACAACCTCACTTCATGGAAAAAAACAATCATTGTCACCCATCCTAGTGTTCCCAGAAATTATTAAAGTATCTGACCCAGCTGTCTTCTGCCATATACTAGCTATGATGCCTCCTGAAGACAAAACCTGAGAAAAGGAGGTGTGCCCCGCAGAATCTAAGGAAAGAGAAGTTTCCTTGTCCTATAGTGACTCCATGCTACGGTAAAGGGCCCAAACTATGCCCAAAAACTATGGCGTCTTATTACCGAGAAATTGTGTTGTCCATCCGATCCCAGATCTCTATATGCCTATCAAATGCCAAGACCTACACAAATTGTCTCCACCATATCCGTAAAACTCTCTGTCGCTCCCAACATTTTTTTTTAAGTTGAACATGTAAGGATGGAATTTGTTTATGGGTGTATGAGCTAACCATATTTATGTAATAATGTGCATGACATAGTTAATTGTTCATATGATGACTATATTAATATATCATCAACACAAATAAAATTAGATCCAATGTCTATGTGCAGTATTCCTCAACATTTATGGGTGCTTAGTAGTTGCCAATATTCAACTCCTCCACTTCCACAAATTTTCCTTGTGCAACAATGTTGTACATGTCTACTCACTTGTATCTTGTTGCAATCAACGTAAAATTTTAGATTTATCATGCTATTGAGGTTGTTGGGTTTCTCAGTTTTGAAACATATGGAGGATGTGCCACTCCCTTGCATCTTGTTGCAAGAAGCACAAAAGTTTATCTTCATTACACTATAAAGGTTGTTGGGTTTCTAGATTTTGAGGTATTTGAAGTATTTTCTAGCTCCATTGATGATGAAATCATACAAGCATAGTCAATGTCATGCCTGAATAACCTTGAAAAGCTGTCTTTGGTGGGTTCTTTCTATATACAAGCCGTTGTTGCTTATATAATTCTATTGATCAAATATAATAAATATATTTGTTTGATGGGAGGAAATCAAGAAAGACGTCAAATCCTTGATTGATAAGAACATTATAAAATCATATCCAGAGTAGCTCGGGGGACTATTTACCCTCACGTCATTCTTTGATATATTAATGATGGAAAAAAATTGCGAGATGAAAACTTTAATCTCAAAATTCTAGACATCAACATGGGGACATGACAATTTTCTTATAATAGGTATGCCATTTCAATCATATATCATTAAATTTTTTATAGATAAAAGATAGTTTAAAAACAAGTGATGTGGCCTAAGATTATTCAATTGAGAGGCCATAATTTGACTTAAATTTTTTGAATTATTCACCCTTGATTGTTATTTAACTCAGGATTTCATTTAAATACTTCCTTAATTTAGTTGAACAAACTAGCCTTTTAAGTATTACAAATGGATGGTGAAAGTGGTTATACCCATTCCATCGTTAATAATTAGACCCTCATGGCTAACCTGATTTTAGTCTCCTTCACAATTATTTTTGTGCATGATCCAAGAGAGGGTGAGAAGACGTCTATACAAACAATTTCATTTCAAAGGAAAGACATAAAACTTAGAGGATGATGAGCTCTCTAGTATGGTATCATTGTGTATGATCTAAAGACCAACAAAAAAAATAAAAAATTCTATTTGTACAGGAAATGGAAGGTAAATCTAATGAAAGGATGTGACAAGCAAAGAAAATTGATTAGAGAAAATATGAAATTTCCCTCATGGTGTTTTGTTTCCACATTTTGTTGGGTTTGATGGGTAAATAATTGCAGTAAGAAAATCATGGTTGGAGAGTTTCTAAATGGTACCCCATTCACAAAGAGGTGACTGATGAATATGTCCAAATGCTACAGGTTTCTCAACCAAATGTAGGGCTTCCATATTCATTATTAACATCATCTTATGGGTTTCAAGTTCCATCTTTTTTTATACAAATCCTATTATTTTTTGCTTCCTTCATTATTCAATAATTCTATCTCACACACTTACATCCAAGTGCTACAATTGTATATATGGGGCTTGGATTGATGTCCTCTACATTTTTGGTGTTCTAGTTATCAAAATGATAAAATATTAACATGTTTAAATAATTAGTATTGTTGGGTGGATGCAAGTTAATGATGGTCTCTCGTGACAGATTAATGGGAATGAAAACATGGAAATACACCAATCTATTAACTTGGAGTGATGATTCAAGGTACTTTCAAAATAGATTTGAATATGGTATAAATGATGAAATGTAGGAAATTGAATTAACTTTCCAAATATATAAATTTTATTTATAGAATTTGTGTATGAATATGTCAATTTTTAGTTTTTCTAACAATGGTATGTTATTTTTTTATGTAGAAAATAATGCATATGTTTTTGTTTGTGTAGGTTTTGAGTATTTGAATGATGGAAGTTCATTTAAAAAAATAGAATAATTTCTGGGAACACAATGTTCTTATGCAGGGATATTTTTCCAAAATTTATAATGTTAATATTTTTTTTTTAATTATTAAAGTCAATATATCCTTGAAATTATTGTTCAAAAACATAGGTGTTCCAATAGAGGATGAGCACTTTTAGTAACCACTCACACAACTAGATCAAAGATCAACACACCAATGTTTTGACATGGTAAAAACCCTATGGGGAAACATCCACGACGCTAGCCAACGTGGCCACTTGGAGCAATTTATTAATGAAAAAGAAAACATTACATAGATATTTACAAGAGAGGTTCTCACAATCGATCATCAACAAATGACCCTCCATTCTCTCTAAATAGAGATCATGGGCCAACTGGGTGCTAAGCTATGGATCAATGCATCCATTAAGATCGAGGATAATATGAACCATCAGATCACTCTATGTTGGGAACATATCGTGACTGTTGGATTTCCTAACTACAGATGCATACTAATGCATACTAAAGAAACACACTTTTACCTAACGACACATTACACCAAGTTGATCTTAACTAACTCCTAAGTGTCTAAATATTCTAACATCACCCCTTAAGAACAACTTCAGATAGGATTGAAGGATTTACAAAGGTGACACGATAGGAGGAGGAAGGATGCATTAGAGCCTATTCCCCCTTAATGATAACCTCTTGAACTCTAAACATAGATCGAAGTCTGGAAAAATTTGATTCTATAAGAGACTTTGAAAATGTCTGCAACTTGATCTTTTGTAGGGCAGAAGAGCACTTCAATAACTTGATCATGAATGGGATTGTTGATTATGTGCATGAGTATCTTGATGTGTTTGTTGCACTATTGCTAATATGGATTTCGAAATCTTGATGGAACTCTTATTGTCACACCATAGGTTGGTCAGATGTTGTTGTTGGAATCCAAAATAAGAAAGGATTTTCCAAAGCCATAAGGCTTCCTAACTTGCATTAACTTCTACTCGATACTCTGATTCTGCTAAATAAAGAGAAATATCATGTTGCTTCTTACAGACCCAAGTGATATGTCTTGAACCAAAGATAAAAACATAACCTGCAATAGAATTTTGATCATCAGGGTCACTGGCCCAATCTGAATCAGTGAAACAAACCAATAAAGGAGTCCCCCCTGAACTATAATGTATCCCAAACTAAACTATACTATCGACATACTGAAATATTCTTTTAGCTGCTTTCCAATGGATTTCATGGGGTGTTTGCATATACCAGGAAACAATACCAACAAAGAAGGAAATATTAGGACGAGTATGAGTCAAGTATAAGAGGATACCAACTAACTAATGATACAAAGTGGCATCAACTTCATGAGAGGTACAAGTGGCAACAAGTTTGACTCCAGATTCAAAGGGAGAAGGGGATGGTTTTGAATCTTCCATGTGAAAGAAACAAACAAGGTCAAAAGCATACTTAGACTCAGAAAGAAAAATTCTATCCTCGGTTTTCAAAACTTGGAGACCAAGGAAATAGTGCAAATAGTCCAAGTTAGTCATTTCAAATTTTTTCTTAAGGTTGGTTTTCACATGGTTTAAAAGTTTTGGGTCACTGCCAGTGACGATGAGTGTAATTTTTAAATATGTGAAAAAAAGTAATGCATACATATTCTTAAGAAAAATAGAAAGTAATCAATGGCTCATGCACATAGTACACGGAGATTTACGTTGGACACCCTTAACCAGGAGAAAACCGGTCTTCCTTGGTGCCACACCTCTCAACTCTGCATTGTATTAATTTCAGCATTCGAAATACAATACATACACAATATTTTAGTTATTTTTTATCTACCAAAACCCTAATCCATTAATCCAAATTAATTTAGAAAATCACTAAAAATAGAGAAAAATGGTAAAATAACAAAAACGGCCCAAATTTTTTTTTTAGGGCACTACCTCAAACCTTTTCGGTTATCCACTAATGCCTGGATCTAAACGCTCTACGTAACCAGTGGGAGGAGGGATCATTCCCCCCCTTGATACCCCCCTAGGAAAGAACCTGACGCACATGACACAAACATCACTATTGGGGAGGGATCATCAGATGCAATCATCAAATTTGATGCACCTACCCACACACATGCAAATTATATAACACCTACCCAACATTCTCCCACTTTTTTTTTATTTGCATACAAGGGGTCACATGATTACATAGTCAATAATGTATGGCAACAATGCCCATTGTTTGTCTACACTAGGAGAACTTCTTGGAGCTGACATACTTTGTCTATGAATATGCAACATTCTTCAAAGTGCCAACCTTCTCTAGCAACACCTTCTTGTCTTTAACCATGTCTCTTAGAAAGTGACACTGAACATCAATATGATTTTTCTTTGAATGATAATTTGGGTTCATTGCCAGGAATATTGCATTTTGACTCACACAATATAACCTTACTACTTGTCGTACCAATGAAATACTTGAAAACAATATCTATAACCATACTACTTTCTTTCTTGCATGAGTGGCTACTATGTGTTCAACTTGTAGTTGATAGTGCCACTACAACATGTCCTTTTCTCATCCAACTGATTGTTCCTCCAAATAGCTTAAACACGTACCCCCTTGTAGATATTTTTTGATCCATATCTCTAGCCCAATATGCATCAACAAACTCGTATATGTCGAACACTCTGTCCAATCCTAGTATTCCTTGGTAACACAATCCATAACTAGAAGTGCCACACAAATACTTGAAAACCCTCTTTACTGTTGTCTAATGCTCCTTCCCTGGTTTTGACATATACCTGCTCAAAACTCCTACTGCATGTGTAATGTCCAGTCTAGTACAGACCATTGCATAGATCAAAATGCCAATCGTACTAGCATATGGAATATGGTACATGTCCTCTTCCTCTTCGTGTGTCTTAGTACACTAATCTACATATAAAGTTACACCTACAGGAATAGGAACCTTGGCTAATTTACTTTCCGGCATATTAAACCTCTGTAATATCGCCTCAACATATGTTATCTGATTTAACCATAGTTTCATTTTTTCATGGTCTCTTTTAATATCCATTCCCATAATGAAGTTAGCAACATTGAGATCCTTCATTTCAAATTTGGAGGATAGATTCAATTTCACCTCCTTGATAACGTCCATGGTATTTCCTACCAGAAACATGTCATTGACATACAACACTACATAAATGAATTGATTTACAATTTTATTGAAATATACAAAGTGATTATCCCTTCTTCTCACAAATACTAGTCCAAGGATGTATGTGTCAGACTTTTGGAGGTGATTGCTTAAAACCATATAGTGTATTCTTTAGCTTAAAGACCAATTCTTTCTTTCCCTTCACTGCAAAACCTTCTCACTGCTTCATGTAGATTTTTTCTTCTAGATACCCATGTAGGAATGTTGTCTTCACATCCATATGTTCTACTTCAAAATCAAAATTAGCAGCAACAAATAAAACAAATATAATAGAATTTAACTTCGAAACATGAGAAAGATTTTCACTAAAGTCAATTTCCTCTACCTGGGAATAAACTTTTTCTACTAATTGAGATTTTTATTTCTCCACTTTTCCTTCTACATTCAACTTCTTCTTAAACACCCATTTTCTACCAATGGCCTTTTCTCCAATTGATAACTCAACTGGATCCCATGCCTCATTCTTATCCAAGGAATCTATCCTTTATGTTGGTTGTAGAGGCTGATTATCTGCTTGATTCAGAAGTCTTTGTCTTCAATCCATGTTTATACCACATGAATATTGTACACCCCTCCACGTGTGTGTGTGTGGGGGGGGGGCTGAGGGTGGGCTTACCTCCTTACAGGGTCCAAGGGCCAGTGGCCCCCTAGAGGAAAAATTGACTTCTAAAATATTGTAATTTCATAGTCAATCTCGACTGTTCATTATGAGGTCGCAGATCTGATGGTAAAAGTTATTTTAGGAATTTTTTTCCCTACAAGGAAAACCTATTTTATGAGGGAATTGAATTGCGACTGTGTAATATCGCGAATATTGTATTATGAGAGAGGATATTGTGAGAGAAAGAAGAGGAAGTTACAACTGGTGTGTTGTAGGTTATATCCCTTCATTTTGTTCGAAAATAATAAAGGACCTGGAAATTTCTTTGGTAGACATAGCCCACACTGGGTGAACCACATATATCTATGTTTCTATTGTATTGTGTATCTTCTGTGCTTTATTTCCATTTTTATTTTATTTTATTGCTCCACGATCCTGTTTTTCTAAAAACTAGTATCATAACGAAAGGTAACTCGCAAGTAAAAAGGGTTCCTCATTCGAGTGGGAGAAATGGCGGAAGATGGAAAGTTTAGGGTCGAGAAATTTAGCGGCCAAAACTACCAGTTATGGAAGATGAAGATGGAAGATTATTTATATCAGAAGGATCTATTCCTACCATTGGGTGGAATAGAAAAGAATTTTATGGCCATGAAGGATGAAGAATGGGAGGTTCTTGATAGAAAGGCACTAGGAATGATATGACTGAGTCTAGTAGCGTTGGTGGCTTTCAATATTTAAAAAGTAAAGACAACGAAGGAGATGATAGAAACATTAGATAAACTGTATTTCTAATGAAGCGATTATTTAATATGAATATGTCAGAAGATGGGTTTGTTGCAGATAATTTAAATGAATTTAATACGGCTATTAATCAGCTAAGTTCTGTAAAAGTGGACTTTGATGATGAGGTTGGGGCTCTTCTAATCTTGTTCTAATTGACAAAAAGTTGGAATGGCTTGGTCATGGATGTAAGTAACTTTGTCTCTGGTTGAAACAATCTAAAATTTGATGATGTTGTTGGTGTTATCCTTAGAAAGGAAATGTGATGGAAAAACACATGTGAGACATCAGGTAATGCATTGACTGTGGAGAAAAGGGGAAGACAAAAGGATGGATGAAAGGGCTCAGGGAACTGTGGGAATTGTAGGAAGGGCATATCCAAATCCAGACTGAAAAAGATAGAGTGCTATAATTGTTGGAAGAAGGACATCTGAAGAAAGACTACAGAGCTCCAAAGAAACAAAGCGATGGACAACAAGAGAAAAATCAATAAGAAAATGTAACAGGTGATGTGTTATAGGATGATTTGATTATTTTTTTAGATAATATTTCTGAGTCTCAGGTAGTAGATTCAAGGGCTTCATTTTATTCCACACCCCATAGGAAACATTTTCTAGATTATGTTTAAGATGATTTTGGATAGGTTCATTTGGGTGATGATGCACCATGCAAAATTGTTGGAATGAGAAAGGTACAAATAAAGAAAAAGAATGGAAACCAATGGTTTTTCAAAGGGTTAATAAATGTTCTAGATCTAAGAAAAAATCTAATTTCAACTGGGAAGTTGGAAAGTGAAGGTTGTATATCTATATTTACAGATAAGGCGTGGAAGGTCACCAAAAGATCATTGGTGATAACAAAATGAGAGAAGGTAGGTACATTGTATTTATGTACTGGTAATATAGACTCTTCTATCTCTTTATCTCTTATAGGAGTGGATACAACGCTGTGGCATCATAGGATTGGACACATGAGTCAGAAGGGGATGCATATACTTCACAAAAGAAATTTGTTTCCATATATTAAACAAATTGATTTGGATTCCTATGAGCATTGTGTTTATGGAAAACATAAGAGAGTTAGATTTCTTAGAGTCGGAAAAGAAAAGAAGAGTGAAAGGTTAGAGATTGTGCATACATATGTATGGGGACCATTTTAGGTATCTTCTCTTGGTGGATCTCATTATTATGTTACTTTTATTGATGATGCAACTAGAAAAACTTGGGTTTATTGCATTCAACAAAAATATGATGTTTTTGATACTTTTAATAAATGGAAATATTTGGTTAAGAATGAGACGTGAAAAGGGTTGAAGTGTCTCAAATAATACAATGGAGGTGAATATTGCATCAAGGAGTATGATTATTATTGTTCATACCATGGGATTTGTAGAGAGAAGACAATTCTAGGAACACCACAAGAAAATGGAGTGTCAGGAAGGATGACCAGCATAATCATGGAGCATGCAAGGAGTATGAGATTGCATGTTGGGTTGTTGTTACAGTTCTGGGAAGATGTTGTAGACATTTTTGTTTACTTAATAAACAGAGGACCTTCAAGTTCTTTGTATGGTGGAATTCCAGAAGAGGAATGGACAGGAAAAAAAGGTAAAAAATTATTTTTTGAAGGATTTCGGTTGTGAATCATTTGTCCATATTGATAAAGAAAATAGAACAAAGATTGAGGAAAAATACAAGAAGAGTACCTTTATTGGATAAGGTGTTAATAATTTTGTTTATCGCTTATCGAATTATGAAAATCACAAAATAACTAGGAGTAGATATGTCGTATTCAATGAGAAGGTAATGTAAAAGGATCAATTGCAGGGAAAGAAACAAAAAAAAGAAAAACCAGAATACATGGTGCTTGATGAGATCACTGAAAAAGAAATTCCAAAGGTACCAGAAAATAAAAATGTACAACAACATGAGAAACAAGTACGTCAAACTAATGCAAGTGTTTTTATAAGATCTACTAGGTTAACTAGACCCCTTGAACGATACTCTCCTTCATTGTACTATTTATTATTGATTGATTCTGGTGACCAAAAAGTTATGAAGAGGCATGTAGGTAGGAAATAAAAGGAAGTGGGAGCAAGGCATGAAAGATGAAATGGACTCCTTGGTAAATAACCAAACTTGGGACTTGGTTCATTTTCCTACATGAAAAGGAGAATTGTAGAATAAATGGTTTTATAGGTTGAAGGAAAAAGATGGAGGAAAAAAGAGGTACAATGCTAGACTTGTTGTAAAGGGGTTTGCACAAAAGAAAGGTATAGATTTTGATGAATTTTTTTATCCTATTGTTAAAATGAATTCAATTAGGACTATTTTAAGTCTTGTGGTAGTAGAATATTTGCATCTTGAATAGTCAGATGTAAAAACAACATTTCTCCATGTGGATTTGGATGAAGAGATTTATATGTAGCAGCCGCAGGGGCATGAGGTCAAAGGGAAGGAAAAAATGGTATGCGGGTTGAAGAAGATCTTGTATTTCCTAAAGCAAGCTCCAAGACAGGTATTTTAAGTTTGATAGGTTTATGACAAAACAAGGTTATAGTAGATTTCATTTTGATCACTCTGTTTATTTTAAAAAGATAGAAAATGGAAGTTATATTATCTTGCTATTGTATGTAGATGACATGCTTGTTGTAGGGTCTAATATGCAGGATATAAATTTGCTCAAGAAGAAATTAGCTAATTCATTTGCGATGAAGGATTTGGGTGTTGTAAATAAAATCCTTGGTATGAGAATAAGAAGAGACAGGAAAAATCGCAAATTGACAATGTCTCAGGGTGAGTACATAGAGAATGTGTTGGAGGGGTTTAGAATGCAGAATGAAAAACTGGTTAGTACACATTTGGCCAACCATCTCAAATTAACTAAGGAAATGTGTCCCAAGACACGGGAGGAGATAAAATACATGTCCAGGGTCCCTTATTCATCAATAGTTGGCAACTTGATGTATGTAATGGTTTGCACAAGAACAGATATTGCTCATGCAATTGGAGTTGTGAGCAGGTCTATGAAAAATCCAGGTAAAGAACATTGGGAGGAAGTAAATGGATTCTCAGGTATTTGAGAGGTACTTCTACTCATGTATTATTTTTTGGAGGTTCATACATTGTTCTATAGGGATATGTTGATTCAAATATGGCAGGTGATAAATATAGCAAGAGGATCACCACATGGTATGCTTTTACTTTACGTGGAACAATAGTAAGTTGGATTTTAAAACTACAAAATATTATTTCACTTTCAACAACAGAAGCAGAGTATGTTGCTGCTATAGAGGCTAGTAAAGAAATGATTTGGTTATAGAGGTTTATGAAGGAATTGGGAAATAAGTAGGATAATAGCAGGTTGTACTGTGATAGTGAGAGTGCCATATATCTTGGAAATAAATCAACCTTCCATTCAAATACTAAGCATATACAACTCAGGTACTGTTTCACACGATCCATATTGGAAGATGGACATTTGAAGTTGGAAAAGATACATACTAGCCAGGATCCTGCAAACGTGTTAATAAAGGGAGTAACTAGGGAGAAACTGAGTTCTTTCTCAGTTTTAGTTGGCCTTAAAGCATGATGATGAAGATCATAAATTTTCCAGGTATAAGGTGGATCATAGTCCAAAAGGTACATCAACAATGGAGTTGCAGTGATCAGTCTCCAAGTGGGATATTGTTGGTTGTGGAGGCTGATTATCTTCCTGATTCAGAGGTGTTTTTCTTCAAGTTGTGTTTATAACCCATGAAGATTGTACACCATGCATGAGTGTTTTCTTCACATCCGTATGTTGTACTTCAAAACCAAACGTAGCAGCAATAGATAAAACAAATATAATAGAATTTAACTTGGCAACAGGAGAAAAATTTCACCAAAGTCAATTGCCTCTACTTGGGAATAACCTTTTGCTACTAATCTAGCTTTGCATTTCTCCACTTTGCCTTCTACATTCAACTTCTTCTTAAACACCCATTTTGCTTCCAATGGCATTTCTTCCAATTTGTAACTCAACTGGATCCCATGCCTCATTTTTATCCAAGGCATCTATCTCTTTTATTGGTTGTGGAGCTTGATTATATTCTTGATTTAGAGGTCTTTGTCTTCAATCCATGTTTATACCCCATGGATAATATACATCCCTCTACACGGGGGGATTTCCCCCTTGCGGGGTCTGGGAGCGAAGCCCCTGAAGGAAACTTGCCTTGTAAAATATTGTAATTTCATAGTCAATGTGGAACATTCATTATAAGCTCACAGATCTAACAATAGAAGGTAATAGGGATTTTTTCCCTAGAAGGAAACCCTCTTTTATGAGGGAATTGTATTGCGGTTGTGTATTATCGCGAATATTGTATTCTAAGAGAGGATATTGTGAGAGAAAGAAGAGGAAGTTAAATTCAGTGTGCTACATGTTTTATCCCTTCATTTTTCTAAATAATAATAAAGAAGGACCTGGCAATTTATCTAGCAGACGTATCCCACACTGGGTGAACCACATATATCTGTGTCTCTATTGTAATCTATATCTTCTTTGTTTTACTTCCACATTTATTTTATTTTATTGCTCCACGATTCTATTTTTATAACATCTTCAACCATGGCCTTCTTCCAGATTACTATCCTCTGAAGTCATTGCTTCCCTGATACTTTTGCGATCATCATCAGTAATAGATAAATAAAAATTACCTCAAAAATTAGGTGGACTATACCTTTCTGGTTTCCTTCATTCCGTCATTGATCTCCTCAATATTGGAGTATGAGGTTCTTCTTCTTTTGATTCATCTTCTCCTGTTGATTCATATTTTGCATCATCCAACTCAAACTCTATTTTCTTAGGTTTTTCTTGCATTGGTAGGAATTCATGTTTGAGAATATATTTCACCTCTCTAAAAGAAATATCCCAATTGTAAACAGTCTTCTTAGTTTTTGGGTTCCAAAGCTTATAACCTTTCATACCATCTTTATAACCAACAAAGATACACTTTTCATCTTTATTATCCAACTTGCTCCTATTTTCCTTTGGAACATGTACATAAGCATCACAACCAAACACTCTGATATGTTCAAGAAAGGTTTTCTTACCAGTCCATACCTCATGCTAAGTGTTTTCCACCAACACTTATGAACACGATTTATTTACCAAGTAACATGCATACCCATTGCCTCTACAAATAATTCCTATCATAATTTGACACCACTGAGCATGCTACTTTATTTTTCCATCAGTTTCTTATTCATCCTTTCTGCAACCCTATTTTGTTGAGGTGTGTATGGAGTAGTCTTCTACCCTTCTATACCGCACTTCTTACAAAACTCATTCCCACATAATTATCCACCATTATCTGTCCTCAACACCTTTATTTTCTTCTCTGTATAATTTTCTACCACAACCTCAAAATCTTTAAGCTTATCAAATACCTCATATTTCTCCATAAGAAAATAAATCCATGTGTTCCTTGAGAAATCATCTATGAATGAAACATAATACACAGATTTACCTAGTCATGGAATAGGAACAGGTCCAAACACATCACTTTGTATCAACTTTAAGATCCCCTTTTCTCTTGTAGCACCAAATGTGAATATTAATCGATTTTGTTTACCATATATGAAATGTTCATAGAAATCAAATCCATGGTGCAATTAGACATACCTTAAACCATACCTTTATCATGTAGTGTTTGAAGTCCTTTTTCTCCAATATGTCCCAATAATTGATTCCACAACATGGTCTTATTTCTAGGGCTAGTATGGATCATATCTCATTTATTTATTTTCTCAAGGGCAATAGAATGACTACACCCATTAGAATAATTTCCTCCCAATAAATTGTACATAGTTCCACACTGAACTCCCCTCATCAACAATATTTCTCCTCCTACCATATTGCAAGTTCCCTTTCCAAATAAAGTATCCACTCTTGCATCATCCAACTTAATTATGAATATTAGGCTCATGGATAGCTATGGAATGTGTATAACTCCAGGGAGAGTTCCAATCCTTCCATCTTTCAGCAACAACTTAACCCTTCCACGTCCCATGATTCTAGTAGTCCATTCATCTCCTAGGCAGGCATAACCACCATCATACTTTTCATATTCATTGAACCATTCCCCATGATGAGTCATATGAAATGATGCACCTTATTCGATCAACCATGCATCACAATATGCATGTGTACTTGTAGATGTCAGGTAAATAACACCTTCTTCTTCTATGGAGGTTTTTTCCTCTGTGGAAGACTTATCATCAGATCCATTTGCTTTATCAACCTTCTTTGACCTGCAATCTTTCTTATAATTCCCAACTTTACCACATTTCCATCATTTCATCAAATATTTTCCTAGGGATTTAGACCTACTTTTAGATTTAGATCTCCCCCCAAAAGAATTATTTGTATCCCTATATTTGGGATGAACTCTTACAAATAAAGAATTTGTTTTATGACTATCCATGCTTTTCTGCCTCATCTCTTCAGGTAAAAGAATGAAACTACATCTTCATACTTCAATGCAGATTGAGTGGTACCATCAACTGCTAGAACCATATTATTCCAAGAGCCTAGAAAAGAAAATAACAAAGTAATACTCTTATATTCTTCTACAAGAATAACATTAACATATCCAAGTTGACTTGCCAGAATATCGAAGACATTTAGATGATCTTTCAAAGAATCTCCATCTTCCATCCTAAGATGATACAACCTCTTTCTAAGAAAAAACTTGTTTACCAAGGAATTTAATTGATACAAATTCCCCGAATATTCCCATAGTTCCTTGGTTGTATATTTTCCCAACACATTCAGTAAAACCAAATATGTTAGGAAGAGTCGAATTATACTCCTTTCTCTTCTATCCATCTTCTCCCAATCTTCTTTCAACATACCAGTAGATTGAGTACTAGTAGTTTATGTGCCAATAGTTTGTGTACTAGTATTTTGTGTACCATTAGGTTGTGTACTAGTAGATCGTGTACCAGGATCCACAACGATCCATTGTTATTTATCTACAATAAGGTCCTCCATATTGATCTTCCATAGCTCAAAGTTTTTACCGTTGAACTTCTCAATCTTGATTCTAGAACTATTTTCCATTATCTTCCAACACATGAATCGCCACTGCAAGGCTTCGACTAAACCCATGTTTATCACAGACCCAATATAAACTTCATCTATCAAGACCAATCCAAACCCTCAACAATAAAGGAATCCCCCTGAAGACAAAAAAAATGCTCTGATAACACATCTAAGTTTTAAAACTATGAAGTAAAGCAATGAATACAATTTTTTAAGAAAAACAGAAAGCAATCAATGGCTAATACACATAGTATAGAAATATTTACATTGGATACCCTTAACCGAGAAAAAACTAGCCTTACTTGGTGCCACACCTCTCAACTCTTCATTGTATTAATTTTATCATTTGCAATACAATAAATACAAAATATTTTAGGTATTTCGCATCTACCAAAACCATAATCCCTTAATCTAGGATTATGTGTTAGGGACCTAAACTCCGTAACCCCTCACATAGGTAGAATAATATATTTTCCATGTAATAAAGGACACTATTAATAAGGCCTATTAATAAGGAAGAATAAGTCAAAATTCAGAAGACCTAATAGAGGCTTCCGCTTCTAGAAGATCTTTCTCTAGATTGTTCTTTTAATACATAGACTCAGTATAAATAGGAGTCGAGGGCATGAGAAGTTTTTCCTGAGAATTATTGTAATAGATCGTTGCTTTGCTGAAGTTTCCCCCCTCGAAGAGGCAAGTGAACATTGTTTCCTATCAATAAAGGTCTTATTTTGGTGTTTTGGTTTCATCTATTCTATTGTTCCCCTGTTATTCTCTGGAATAATTTTGTTTTCAGCTATTATAATAGATATCATACCTTACAAGTGGTATCATAGCACTTTCCTTGGCATAAAATTGTGGGTTATTGTGTTTCCAGGGTACAGACATATTTCAGTTTTTAAAAGCTACAAATATCTATCGTTCAACGCATAAATCCACATTTCGAGAAGCATACACGCAGGAACTACAAGTGGTACTTAAGCACACATTGTTGGCCACCCTTGTAACCCTTGTTGGTACCCCTTCGAGTGGTAGCACATCAGAAAACACATGTATACAAATCGACCTAGATATCCTAAAGCTTTCAGTAGATGAAAAAATCATCCTCCTGACTTTTATAGTTCCACGGAGAACAACACTCGGGAAGATACTCTCTAGTTTCTGGGTAGTCGAGTAGTATGACTAAGGGAAAAATCTAGCCTCCTTAGTTGGTGCCCTGAGATATTGGGTTGAGTACTACTTTTGGACCCTGCACATATATCAGAGATTTATAACATAGGGAAAACCCTTGCCTCTAGAAATCATGAATACCCTAACCCTTGGGATGGAAACAAAAAAAGAATAGAAAATATCTATTGTCATTCAACTTTACCTCCTGCATTGTGGTTGCAAAATTACTACACCTTTTTTCCTTTTAAGAATTTGGGCCTTTCAACACTGCATTATTCTTCATGTCAGAGTATAACTATGCAGGAGTAAAAAAAAAAAAAATTTAGATCTTGCTGACACCATTATTTGAGCCCTATCCCATTGTATTCCTCTCTTTTCCCCGATTGTAGTCATACCTATCATTTTTCAGCAATTTGTTTTTTCTCGTGGACCCGAACCCCTTCCATCCCCCTTATTTGGGACTCACGCAATTTTATTCCCTTCGTCACCCTGATTGTCGTGACACCCTTCACCCATAACCCCTTTTATGTTTGGTCCCACCCATCCCTTTCCGTTTCCCCCCTTCATCATGGACCTCACTTGTAACCAAGACCTTGAAGCCCGCCTCAATTCCTTGTCCTATGATTTCGCAGAGACCCAACAAGAAGTGTGGTAACTCAGTTCCAATATTACCACCATCAATAAAAACATGCATTCCACCATAGACACAAAAATGGAAACCATGAAACAAGACCTCTGTACCCAAATTGCATTCTTCACTGTCCTGATTTGTGCCAAGCTGAATATCACTGAAGACCTTACCTTCTATGACCCACCTTTGCAATATAAAGGTGAAACTTCCTCCAATTCCTAGAATTTGTAGCCCCATCACTTTTAGCATGACCTACGCCTTTCACGCGTGGATGTGAACAAATTTGATGGCTTGGTTCCCAATGGATGGGTAACTCAAATGGAACACTATTCCTCTTTGTATGACATTACGAATGGGTTGGACAAACTCATGTATGATGTTCTCCATCTAGATCAAGAAAGTTGGCAATGTATGTGGCTTGGAAACAATTTTTTGTAGATATTTATGAATTCTTTGACACTGACACCAACCATTTATGTCATTTGACAAAGTTGAAACAATTTGGAAAAGTGGAAGACTTTATAGCTTCTTTTGAGTGATTGTATTTCTGCCCAGATGGCATGTTTGATTCGTTTTTTAGAGAATTCTATATCACTGGCCTCAAGGATGAAATTCATGCCTACATCCTCATGGATCACCCCCAGAGTTGGGTGGAAGATACTAAAAGAGATAAGGAAGAAAAATAATTTGTCTCTTCTCAAACACGAAAACCCTCCTTTATTCCTTTCCCTAAACTAGTCAATACCACTTCTCCTTCCGCTCCACTAAAGATCCAAAAATTGACCCGAGCATAAATGGATGAACAAAAACTCAAGGGCCTTTATTATAATTGTGATGAAAAATATTTTCCTGGGCATAAATGTAAGGAACATAAGATTTTGTGGCCATCTCTGAGGATGTTTATGAACAAGAGGTCGAGTCTCCCCCTCTAGATGAATCACCCAAACACACTGACCTGATTGCGCCCTCAGACCCCCCATAAGTTCAACTGAACATTTCCATGAATTTTCTCACTGGATTTTCCGCTCCCCAAACCCTCAATATCATTGGTTACATTAAGCATTAGAAGGTCATCATCCTCATTGACAGTGGAAACACCCATAATTGTATTCATTGTTGCATTTCCCAATAAACAAATTGTTATATTCGAGCAGTGAACAACTTTCAAATCATGATTTCTAGTGGAGGGTCCACAAAATGTGGGAGGCATTGTAAAAATGTGTGTCTTGAAATTGGTTAGTACCACATGAAATCTCATATGTTTTCTATATACATCGGTGGTTGTGACATTGTGTTGGGTGTCGAATGGTTAAGGAATTTGGGCCCCATTATCATGGATTTTAAGGAATTAACCATGCAATTCAACCAGGAGGGACAATAGTATAAGTTCCAAGGAATCACAACAGGTTCCCCTGAGATAATTAGTTCCCATCACATGGAAAAGCTTCTAAAAAAAGGTCATTTTGGTATTATTGCACAACTCCATTCCATTCAACCCACTCAGACACCCTTTGTGCCTCCTGAACTCTAATCCATCCTCTCCAAACATCAAGTTTTTTTTCCACTCCCCAGGGACTTCCTCCATCCTATGGTGTTCATTATCATTCCATTCCCCTCTTACCAAACATCCTTCCACCCAATTTTCGTCCCTATCATCATCCTTTTTCCCAGAAAAATAAAATTGAGAAAATTGTTCAAGAAATGCTCGTCGCAGGCATTATTCGTCCTAGTAGTATCCCCTATTCTTCTCATGTGGTCATGTTAATTAAGAAATAAGGATCTTAGTGCATGTGTCCTGACTTTTGCATCCTCAACAAACTGGTCATGGTACTTAAGAAAGAAGGATCTTAGCGCATGTGTTCTGACTTTTGCATCCTCAACAAACTGGTCATGGTACTTAAGAAAGAAGGATCTTAGCACATGTGTCCTGAATTTTGCATCCTCAACAAAATCGCCATGGTACTTAAGAAAGAAGGATCTTAGCGCATGTGTCCTGACTTTTGAATCCTCAACAAACTCACCATCCAAGACAAATTTCCCATTGTTGTCATTGGTGATCTCTTGGATGAATTAAGTGGTGCCCGGATGAATTAAGTGGTGCCCAGTTCTTTACTAAACTTTATATTAGTTATGGATACCACCAGATACGTATGAAAGAGGAAAACATTCCTAAGACCTCATTTCAAACTCATGAGGGCCACTATGAGTTATTTTCCATTCCCTTTGGCTTGTGTAATGGTCCCTCCACTTTCCAAAGCCTCATGAATCATGTCTTTTGTCCTTTTCTCCATCACTTTTTCTTAGTTTTCTTTGATCATATTCTCATCTATAGTAAAACTTGGACAAACCATCTTACTCATGTGGATAAAGTTATTGATCTACTCTCTCAGCACCAAATTTTCCTCAAACAATCTAAATGTTCTTTTGGAGCCTCAAAAGTCAAGTACTTGGGTCATATTGTTGGCAAGGTGGGTGTCAGGGTGGATCCTAAGAATATTGTTGCTATGTAGGATTAGCCTCTCCTTAGTACTCTCAAAAGCTTGAGTAGTTTTTTTGTTTTAACAAGATATTATCACAAGTTTGTTAAGAATTATGGAAATATTGCGACACCTCTCACTACTCTCCTTAAAAATAATTTTTTTTCTTGGACTCCAACAAGTGATCATTCCTTTCAAGACTTGAAGGCAGTTATGTGCACCAATCCTGTCTTGGCCCTTCTTGACTTCACAAAGACCTTTGTCATGGAATGTGATGCTTCCTGGAGAGGAATTGGAGCATTCCTTATGCAAGATGGTCGACCTTTGGCCTTTACCAGCAAAAAACTATCAGACCAACATTTGGGTCAATCAATATATGACAAGGAAATGTTGGATATTTTTCATGCTGTGGACCTCTAGTGCCCTTATCTATTGGGGAATCTGCTCTATCAGAATACCATATTCACTCACATACACAACCACAATAAAATTTCCTCAGAAAAGAGGGTTTCCTTCTAGGGAAAAAAAGATAACATAACTTCTACCATCATACTTGTGACCTTATAATGAATAGTCTAGATTGACTACGAAATTACAATATTTGAATTGCATCAAATTAAAAATAAAAACATTGTCCCCCTCAATG
>JZKD02S1895140.1:466693-478500 GCA_000966675.3 Picea glauca | reverse complement strand
TTTTACCTGCATATGAATTAGGAAGATAATCAGGATCCACATACTCAATGAAAATCAATTTTCGAACATGCTCAAGTTGAAGGAGTGGACTTTGAAGAAAAATTTTCTCCTATTATAAGAATTGAAGCTATTAGGATGTTTTTGTCTTTTGCATGCTACATAAATTTCAAATTTTACCATATGGATGTCCAATCAACATTTTTAAATGGAAACCTTGAGGAATAAGTTTATGTGGAGAAACTTGAAGGTTTTATACTAACTGGGAAAAAGGATTATGTCTGGAGACTAAAGAAATCCCTATGTGAGATTAAACGGGCTCCAAGAGCTTGGTATTACAGACTAGACATGTATTTTCACTAGGAAGGATTCAAAAAGGGAGTTGTTGAAAGTAAGTTATACATCAAGGCTGAAGGTAATGATCTGTTAATTATTGTGGTATATCTTGATGATATTATTTTTGGTAGTAATATTGAACTAATGAGTAAGAAGTTTGCAGTTGTAATGCAACAAGAGTTTGAGATGTCCATGTTAGTAGAACTCTCCTTATTTATTGGCTTACACATTCATCAATCAGAAAAAGGAATTTGTATTTCCCAACAAAAATATCTCAAGGAAATTTTGAAGAAGTTTGGCATGGAAAATTACGCACTTGTAAGCACTCCCACGACTACTAGTTGCAAACTCAACAATGACGATGTTGCTTCAAAAATATATTAAACCATGTATAGATCCATGATAGGAAATTTAATTTATCTCATAGCTTCAAGGCCTGACATCATGCAATTTGTTGGTTTGGTAGGCAGGTTTCAATCTAATCCCAAGGAAACTCATGTTCTTGAAGTCAAAAGAATAGTCAGGTGTTTGCAAGGCACTAGTGATTATGGACTGTGGTATCCAAAAACCAAAGAACTTGTTCTCAGAGCTTATGCAGATGTAGATTGGGCAGGAAGTATTGATGATAGAAAAATCACTAGTGGAGATGCATTCTTCCTTGGCAGTTTTTTAATATCCTAGCTCAACAAGAAACAAACTTATATTTCCCTTTCTACAATTGAAGCATTATACAGAGTTGTAGCATCCTGCTATACACAATTATTGTGGATAAAGACCAATATTAAGGATATTCAATTTCCCTATGATCACCTTGATCCTATCATGTGTGACAACACAAGTGCTATCAATCTCTCCAAAAATCTTGTTCAACACTCTAAAACTAAGCATATCCCATTCAAGTATCACTTTATCATAGAATAGGTTTACAATCAAGTGGTTAAATTAGAATACGTTCCTTCGAAAGATCATATTGTAGATATATTTAGCAAGCCATTACCTAGGGACTCCTTTGAGTACCTCAGAGAGAAGTTGGGAGTCCTTCCCACTCCTCATTCAAGCATATAAACCTTCATTATAGGTTGGAGGTTGCCCAACCGCAGGGGGAGCAGTGCAAGAAAATTTCACAGGAAGCAATAAAACATTCTAATTAGGGGAGACACTCTCAGGATGTGCATACTCAACAAGGAAGTTCCCTTTTCCATTGATGTCAAAGTGGGAGAAAAATAGAGTTGCGACAAAGAGGATCATACAACAAGGTGGAGTGAACGTCAGAGGAAAACACTAACAGGGGGAGCATCTCAAAAGTACAGTTGCCATCAATGACAAAGGAGGATGTTTTTGAACATATATTGTTGTTGATGTCAACGAGGTCATGGATAGTGATGTTGGAATGATGCGACGGAATGGACTGTGATGGTGTGACAGTGCGACAGAATGGATTGTGACAGTGAGACGGTGCGACGATGCAACATAATGGACTGTGACAAAATGGATTGTAATGGAATTTGTGAAAGTTATACAAAATAAATTATGCATGGCATCTTGAGACAATGCAATGAACAACACCGAAGAGCATGATAAGACATATCCAGTGTGACAAGAAATGGAGTGGAATGTAGTAGGATGAATACTTGTGAATTGAGTCTTGCACTCTTAATCTATCCGCTGCGTAGATTCTTTGTAAACTAGAATGTGAATTTTGACAACAATGAAAATTTTGGTAAAATAAGGAAGATTTGGTCCATTTGATTTAGTCAAAGAATGTTCGATAAAAAAAAATTATCCACATATAATTAACCAGATTTTGATGTGCTCAAAATACAATGAAACTGTCATGCGTCCCCATACTTTATTTAGATAAAATTGTAAATAACATAATTTTTTATGTGGTCAAAGTTTGTCCACATTGTAACTATTATGTTTCCACATACCGAAAGGTGAACTCAGGAAAATTAGTATAAATATGGTTGTTCTCTAATCATGGAGTGGTTTGTGAACTAAGTGGAAATATAATCTAGTAAAAATACACAGGAATATAAATGAAAATTTTCCAGATTGTGTTGAAATTTTTAGTGTTGTAACATAATTGTTTGAGTTTAGGGTGGTAGGGTGGTGCTAGGGTGAGTTGAAGCTCACAAAGTATTGGTTTACTCATTATCTGCAATAGGTTGGTGCTTGAGAGGATTATTGTCCTCATCATTTGTAACAAGTTGGAGCCTGAGAGAATTTGTGTCCTCATTATCCGCAATAGGTGGGTGTTGTGGAGCTGAATTGGAAGTTTGTGTTTGTATAAGAACATAAAGATGTTCTGTGGTTTTTTCCTGCATTAGGTTTCCATGTAAAAAATTATGTGTACTGTGCTCTTTGTGTTATTGCTTGATTTCTATCTACATCTATCATTAAGTGTGCACTTTTAAAATTACTTAGATTTCTATTTTTATTTTTTCTAGTAACTTCCATTAAGTGCGTTGTTATCGCACCAAGAAACCCTTTGTGGTTGTAGAACAAAGGTTCTTGGTAACTTCAAGTCAAAATGTTTTTGTGTTTTGTGTATGTGGATCAATGGGATAACTCAGCAACAATATGGCATACAGACAGTAAAGATGAGAATCAAATGAAACAGTGCTCTCAAGGATCAATAATCAGTTAATTACTTGAAGTGGGTGAAGAACAAATGCTTATAAACCGAGTACACAAGGTAGGGTTTAATAAACACTGAAGAAACTATTAATTCAGTTATGAGCTAACCAATGAGGTAACAGTAATCTAAAACATGAATTAAAGTGCAAAAAGAAGGTGGAAAACTAACATCAATAGAGAGAGGAACCTATGATTTGTGTTAACATCAAAAGGTCTGTTTACACTAAGGCATTTTTGTATCCAAAATTGAACCCCTAGTTCATCTCATATCTTTAGCTTTATAATACAGTTTTCAGATCCTAAAATAATGGATCAGATATGATAAAGATAGAAAGTCAAAATTGATTTACAAAAGATAAGGAATAATCCTCAAAATGAGGTCAATTCCACACTTCATGATCTTCAGATGATGTAGAATCCCTGTGCAGTGAAGATAAGCCTTCCAAGGCTGTTTGATGACTCTTGAGAAAGTTGAAATTCAAATTTGCTAATTTTGGAAAAAACCCTAATTTACTGCCTCCAAAATAGGTGCCAAAACAACTTGAATACTTCCTCTAACTCTTTAACATCAAAAGTGGATCTTAGATTTTCCTTTATAATTCAATATCTATCTTTAGAAAGAGTTTTCAAGAGATTTGGCCGAGTAAAACTTCGATCTGGGTAAAATTTCACCAAATTTGGCCATCTCAAGTTTCACCAGCGAATTCACCTTACGATCTGCTAGTTAGCTGGTGAAATCTCTGCTTTTCACCAGTTAATTGGTTATAATTTCTCCTTCTGTGCTGGTGAAAGTTCTGTTTTGGCCAAAGAAAAACTTTTCGCATTTAAAATAAAAAATTATTTGCATCCACTGATAAAGAGGATCTGATACCCCGTGTCTTCAAATATATCCTATCATACCCTTGAGAAAAAGTAAAAAACAAAGTATAGCCAGATATAAATGACCGAGCTCCTATAGATTGTACTGATTGCTTGATGACTGTGTAATCTGGCCCTTGCTAATGTTCTGATCCTCCAATCTTCACAGGTTTGCCTTATATCTTTTAAAAACCAAAAATTCTCCTGCATTTTCTTCTGAAAATTATTCAACACTTTCACATGCTAACTTCTCTTGAATTAACTGATGTTGGATGTGACATAGTGGACTCAAAACTATCTCCCAATCTAGATGTTTGACCAGGTATAGATGCATGATTATTTTTGAAGGAAAAAGAAGCAGGTTTTGAGATTTTATATGCACCATGCTCCTGGATAGAGAGCCAAACAACTTCCATAACCGTTATGTCTTCTAGGTTCAAGTAAAAATTATCATCTCTGTTGTATCGACCAGGCAAAGGTTTGGACCTTGTCTCAGCAATCCCCAGATGAAACATGAGTTGCGAGAATCCCATTTGTATCTGAAATTGGATTGGGAACAATAAGTTCCTGTCTGCCAGCTTCTTTAGAGGATAATGTCTGTGTAACATGCGTAGCCTTTTGTTCTTTATGCATTCTTTGCTCCTCATCATGTTCAATGCCATTCTCATTTTTTTGTTGAGCTACCATGCCATCATCCTACATTTGTTGTGACTGTACTGATGGCAGATTGTATCATTATAAGTTGATGGACTACATTGTTGAACACAGATGGTGCCATTCTGGTATATAGACTTTTCCATTCCTGAAATTGTATGAGTGGAGAATTTGTAATGTAGATCCTTCGGAAGGACATCGTAACATTGAGTCAAGAAATTATTCTCACAACGAGTGACATGTACTGTAGAGGCCACGAGCATGGCAATAGCCAATCCTGAATGTTACACATATATGGAGATCCAAATATTTCTACCATCACAAGTGTGGAGACGACTACAAAACCAAGTCTCATACAATACCTATGGCCAAAAGGAAGTTTTCACATTGCCATTTCCTGTGCACAATGTTTTGGATGTTAGCACCTGTATGCAAACTTGTACTGAATATCCAAAATGGGAGAATGCCATCTGCACAATCTCTGGCGCACCTGACCGTTGTCTTCATTTTGCTTGTAGCAAATATTTCCCCATCATCGGGATATTTGGATGTTTTTGAAGTTTATAAACGCCATCTCTCTCATAATATATTAATGAGTTGTAATGTATATGGTAAACTTGGCACTTAGTGTTGAGTTTTAACATGTAAACTCGACTTGATTGTCAATTTGTGTGACTTGGAGTTTGATGAGTGATGTGGCTAGACTTGACAGATGGTTTGATTCACTCAATCGACACTTATGAGATTTGCATGTAAATACATGAATTTTCCTCCCGTGACTCCTTACCATAACTCGAGTTGTTCAATGCTTGTATTTAACCTTGACATGTGGGCTTAATTTAGGTTGACTTGGCATATCAATATCTCATAGCATTGGCTTTAATATATATATGTTTCAATATGTAGTATTGGCATAGGATTAGAAGGACATATTTGCACAAACCTTTTTTATTTGATAAGATTTACAAAATGAACATATGTTTTCTTTGTTGTAAAATCTAAAAAAGGCATAAGACTAGGTTCTAAACAATACTAACAAGTTTTTTTGAAATGAAGGTCCAGAGGCAGAAAACCAAAGGATTTCTAGGCAAAGTAATCAAGCAGGATCTATGATGGAAATTTTGGAAATCATGACACTGGCTTGAGGCTAGAAAAATAGGCAATTCTAGCTCAAATTTGATGAAGGCACTCAAAATTTACTAGAACATTTTGATTGCTAACATGTGCAATTCTGAATAATTTAACTAGCTAAAAGAAAAGAAAATTGAAGAAATCTAATGCAATACTTATTAACCTCACCACTCAGTGTTGTTGTGATTTCCCACAAAATAAATACGCAATTAATGGTTCTCAAGGACCTAAATTTGAAAAAATACTAAAATCCCATCCTAATTAATACTTCATGAACCAATAATAAGAATCATGTAGGCTAACATAATCACAATAGAAGTAAGAGGGTTGAAACCTCACATTAATCTATCCAAAATGAAGCATGGTTCAATATAATGGAAATCACAACATGTTACAAGGGTTTATTAATACAAAATCTACACATAAAATATAAGTGCAGAATAAATCCTCACATCAAATGAAAATATACCTCAAATTATCTATTAATATTTTCAAAATGTTGTAATATGTAGCCCAAGAAGAGAGCTAAATACACAAATTCTGCACCCTTTACAATGGAGAGAGAGAGAGATATTCTTTATAGAGTGAGTCTCTTCTCTTATAAAATAAAATATTATTATTTGATAACTAAGTCCATGACAAGTCAAATAAATATTATAAAAATGGATTAGTTAGATCTCTCCTCAATCCATGGTTGACCATGTTTCAACATGTGGATATTAGCCTTTCCAAAGAAATTCACCCGCATCCAAAAATAGTGTTAATGTGTGCCAAATAATGCTCATGAAGGAGACACACCACCAAAAATAGGCATAAAGTTAATTCAAATGCCAAGTGTCCACATGGAATGTTCCCTCCAAGAATGTGCATGCATGGAACCACTCCACATGTGTGAATTCCAAAGTAGCCAAATCCATGGGTGAATGATCAATATTCCAAATTGATGAAGTGTCCACAACAAATTATGTGATCAATGCCTAGCCTAGACTTTTCTTTCCTTTCCTCTCCTTGATTTCCTATCATTCCCTAATAGTTTCCTTCTCTTTCATTTCCTTTCCTTTCCTTTCCTTGCCTTGTCTTTCCTTGCCTTGCCTTGCCTTTCCATGCATGTCATGCCATGCCTTGCCATGCCTTGCATTGCCATGACATGCCATTCCTTGCCTTTCCATGCCATATGTTTCCGTGAATTGACTAGTCATGTCATGCCTTTCCTTTCCATTCCTTTCCATGCTATGTCATGCCATGCCTTGCCTTTCCATGCCATGCCATGACATGCCTTTCCTTTCCTTGCATTTCCTTGCCTTGCTTTGCCTTGCCTTGCATTGTCATGTCATTTCATACCATGCCTTACATTATATTTCCATGTCTTTCCATGCCATGCCTTACCTTTCCATGTCATGCCTTTCCTTTCCTTTCCATGTCGTGCCATGCCTTCCCTTTCATTTCTATGTTATTCCTTGACTTTACATTCCTTTCCATTCCATGCCATGTCATTCCTTGCATTTCCTTGCCTTTCCTTTCCCTGCTTTTAGTTTCCATGCCATGCCATGCCTTGCCTTTCCTTTCCTTGTCATGTCATGCCTTGCCTTTCCTTTCCTTTCCATGCCATGCCTTATATTTCCATTCCATGCCATACCATGCCTTATATTTCCATTCCATGCCATACCATGCCTTGCATTTCCTTTCCTTGTCTTTCCTTTAAATGCCATTCCATGACATGCCTTTTCATTCCATGCCATGCCACGTCTTTCCATGTCATGCCTTCCATTTCCATGTCAGTCCTTGCATTGCATAGCCTTGCATTTCCTTTCCTTACCTTTCAATATCGTTCCATTCCATGTATTGCATTTCCTTCCCTTGCATTTCCTTTCCTTACCATGCCATGCCATGTTATACCTTACCCTGCCATTCCATGCTATGCCTTACCCTGCCATGCCATGCTATGCCTTACCCTACCATGCCATGTCTTTCCTTACCATTCCTTGGCATGTCATGCCATGCCATGCATTGCATTGCCTTGTTTTTCATTTCTTTGCTACATTATCTTTCCATGCCATGTCATGCCTTTCCTTTCCATGCCATGCCATGCCATGCATTTTCTTATCATGTCATGCATTTCATTTCCATGCAATTCCATGCCTTGCATTGTCTTTCCTTGCCTTTCCATGCCATGTCATGCCTTTCCCTTTCACGCCTTTCATTGAGTGCATAATCCCATCTATCAACCTAGTATGTGGATTCACAATCATCCCATTCATTACCACTACATGGTGATCTAGATTATTTTCAGAATGAAATGAAAGAAGAGATATTACAATGAAATAAACATAAAAATTTATAGAAACAGATAATACGACAATACATGATTTCTATTAATAAAAGAAATGTATTGATACTGTAAAATACAGAGTGTAAGACTTGCTAGAATGGTGGTAGGTTTATCTCTGAGAAGATATGTGATGACTACGCTCATTCGCAAGAAGATGAGTAAAATGAGGCTCTAATGGAATTTTTATGATAAACATGAATGCCAAAACCCTAGACATCCAAAAACCTAACCCTAGGAGATGAAGCGCCAAAAGTCATGTGGGCCCCGTTGGGGTAAGTTAGTATATCAACTTCTCAGGGTCGTAACTTATGCATAAGATCTATGTTTTAGGGGTGTGATATCCTATTAGAAAGGTATTTTCTAGAACTACATATTATTCCATCAAAATTTGACTTCATCTACAATTAGACCATGGTAATCCAATAAAACACTATTTAGGGACCTAAAATGGCCTTGGAAGTATGTAAAGATTTACTGACATGAAAAATTACAAAATAATCCAGTTGGAATACAGTGGTGGCCACCAATATCCACCTGGATGTTTTGTAGGGCTTTGGGACAACCCCAGAAGTGCATAACCCACAATTACAGAGAAATGTCCCCATTACAGAGAAACGTGTTGAACTAAAAACTGTCAAGATGAGCCAGTTGGAATTTGGAACAGATGGGTGGCCACCAATATCCACCTAGATCATTCCTCCCCTCTTAGGAAGAAATGGTCTCCATTGCATTGAGTTCCCAGGGAAGAGGGGAAATATTTTCTGAATATGATTCTTGGTGAGCTATGTTCCTTGTTGGATAAGTTGGGTTTCTTGGTCTGTGGAAGGTTGTCACAAACCTGTTGTTGGCGGGGTTGAATCTATTCCACCAACCTATTTTCTCTGATCTTGATGAGGCATTAAGTAGGAACCATCGTAGGTGAAGAAACAATATTTTTTTATTTATTATACACTCTGCTTCTACTGGATAGATGGTGCTCAGGCTGTAGTGGTTGCAGTGGCCTTCTATGCATCCTTTGAACAGACTGTGAAGAGGATGAATTCTGTAGTATGAGAGATCACATTGTGACACTGTTTTGGTGGAACAATAGTCATAACTACCTCTGGTATCCTGTAGAGACGATCCACAAAGTAATAATGAGACTACGGGGTCGAGAATCATAAAAAACATGACGTTTATGTTAGAAAAATGGGTGTGATCATTTAACCATAGATAATATAGCAATATTGTCAGCCAACCATAGGCATGAATTCCAACCCCGAGCACCTTAACCTTGATAGAGAGAAGAATTATAGTACAAAATCAATATCCAACAAAGGCTAATGCACCAAGCAAAGATAATCAATACTGATTAGAAAGTCCAACCCAGAAAGATCAAAATTATAGGTTGTAGTAACTGTAGCTGCAGATGCTCCCTAGACTTGTGCACTACTGGATTTTTGTAGTTGAAAATTGTGTGTGCCAAATGATCTATGACACCTTATATTTATACTTCTCTCTCCAAGCTATCTGAGCCAACTTCTCTTTCTGGAGGATAAAGACTCAATATAAAATATTCTCTTTAGCCGACTTTAATTCTAGGATTATGTCCAAGTATTTTAGGGTTCTTCTTGATTCCTGGAATATTCCAATCTCATCAAAGTTCACAAGTGGAGGTTAATACCTCCCACAACTACCATAATATCAACACTCCCTCCTAGTTAGGGAGGTATAAAAAAAATAAAATGGTCTCGAGAAAAAATAAACCATTCAACCGGTAACATCATCATAGCCACATGAGCTATATCATGATCAAATCACGATCACTATCATCATTATCCAGCTGTATAATATCCATGATAATCAGTGCAATGTCATCTTATAGAGAAAAACTAGCTACACAACCATACCAAGTAGCACACGGCTACACATAGTCACAATTAGTGGAACACATCCACCACGGTAGTATACAACTATTGTCTAGAGACATACAGTCTCTGCAATAGTCATATCATCTAATATCAACCTACATAAAAAATATCATGATACAAGTTGAGTCATCTAGGCCATTCTTCCACTCACATCTGTGATATCTGGAAGAGAATATACCCACATACATTAAAAGAATCAACCATGGGCTATCTGGAATATTATTCCCAAGCATGAAAGAATAATTGTTCCTGATTTATGATCCCAGAACATTCACCTAACTAGGCCATTCCTCCGACACTAAACATAGTCCAACCTGGATAGAATGAGTCTGCCCTAGGGAATACCTTCCCTTGATTTTTGAACTTGGACCATTCACCTAACTGGGCCATTCCTCTGGCACTAAACATAGTGCAACCTTGAGAGAATGAGTCTTCCCTAGGGAGTGATTGTCCAGACCATTTCCTAAGGAAATGACTATCCTTCACCAACCTCCAAAATAGACCATTCTTCGAAACTTCTCACAACTATGAACTTCAAAAGAATGACTGCCCGACGAGGAAGACCATTCTAATTGACCACTACTGGGAGTGACTGTTGTTAGCAATGGAAGTAACCCTCGGATTGCATTGAAGGTAAGCCCAATACCCATCAATTTGTATGTCACAATGAATAATTTTAAAGAGGTCAAATGGGCATAGATTCAAGACAATATCGTTTTAACTCAGAGAATAGTGACAAAAATGCACAAGCAGGTGAGGTCTTGATCAACTTCAGTCAGTAATTTGAGCTTAAGTGTGAGCAGAGGGAAGACTTAGTGAGAAATATGAGTGAGACTGCTATGGGAAGCAGGCCTTCCAACAACTCGGAGAAGACAAACTTAGACTCAAGATCACTCTGAAGCCTAAGTTCAGACATTGAAACATGTTCAAACAAGACAGTCACAGAAGCACCATGATCAAACCTACATCACAACAACATAACTATCCTTGACTAGATCATCCATGCTCGAGTGTTCTAACACAGATGTTACAGAGAAATTAAAATGAAACTAACTTTCATTAAACAAGAAGTCTCAAATACATATACATAACCAGAAGAACCAGACCTTCATAAAACATTTACAATACAGGACCCTTGCTCAACCATCGACCCCTAACAAAATATAAAAAATTCTTCTATATACTCATAACAAAACTCCATTTTAGTAAAATCTTTGATTCGGTGAGCTCCCTGTATTTTCATTCAAGGATTTATGTCTGCATGTTCTCTAGTAGACTGTGCATGCAACCTACTGTCAGACACAAGCTCCTTCGTCTGAAACTTCCCTGTCAAACTACACATGCAGCTTCCTCTCAGACACTATCTCAAACAGTCTGCCAATCCTTTTCAAGATTTCTATTTATGGGGGGAGATGATGTTTTAACCACCTCCCCCTACTTCATTAACTGCCTATATCTAGATTAGGATGGGGCCCAAGTCAACTTGGAATCTAGAAAACGTGTTGACCGCACCCTTGAATATCTGCCACCTATGCCTTGTTGGACCTTTGCAGAGAAAAATGACAGGAAGATGTGGAGGAAGGCAAGGATGAGTAGGCCAGGTGATGGAGAAAACTCGCATGGGACAACAAGTGAAATATGGCCAGGTGGAAGGAAGCAGTTGGAGGAGTGATGAATGGAAAGCGTGGGCACCAATATGTGGAAGCTGTGGTGTACAAACATGGGGGATGTGGAAAAGGGGAAGGACATAGAGGCATAGCGATGTGACTGGTCAGGGGGGGAACATGACAATGTGAGAGAGGTGATATGGAGGATGAGTGGGGGACACATGTCAGGATGTGAGATGGAGAGATGTGACAGTGGAAAGGGGACAATCGCGCGGGTGATGTGAGTGGAGGAAAGGTGTCAGAGGGAGCGAGGGCGGTAATCGGAGACAATAAGGTGGTTAGATC
>JZKD02S1895140.1:418825-431597 GCA_000966675.3 Picea glauca | reverse complement strand
GAGAGAGAGAGAGAGAGAGAGAGAGCGTGTGTGTTAGGTATTATATCTATTATAATAGAAGAATAAAAAATACAATAGAGAATAACAATGGAACAACAAAATAGAAGTAACCACAACACCAAAATAATACCTTTACTAATAGGTAGCAATGTCTAGTTGCCTCTTTGAGGGGTCAGCCTCTAGAAAAGCAATGATCTATTACTATAAATCTCAATATGAAGACTTCATATTCCCTCAACTCCTATTTATACTAAATCTATATACCAAAAGAACAATCTAGAGGAAGATCTTTCTAGAAGCGAAATATTCTATTAGGTCTTCTTACATTTGACTTATTCTTCCTTATTATTCTTCCTTGATACTAGGACTTATTAATATTGGTATTTAATACATGGAAAGTGTATTATTATAACTACATGATGGGTTAGGAAGGTTAGGTCCCTGACATTCCCTCCCCCTTAAAAATATCATTGTCCTCAAGGATTGAGATGAGGAAATTGATGTAGAATGGTAGTCGACTCCTAGGTGAAATATTTTGGTTGTGTATCCTTCCACTGAACTAGAACTTCTTTGATAATGCATTGGTCCAAGACTGATTGTGGCTACAACCAAATGAACCTTCTTCATCCAACTCAGGTAGTCTGTTCTGAGTATATCACTTAGTGTCAAGCACTTTCTTTAAGAAAGAAATATGAAAAACAAGGGTGGAGCTTAAAGTGACTGGGAAACTCTAACTAGTAGGCCAAAGGCCCCACTCTCTCGAGAATATGGTAAGGACCAAAGAATTTGGGGGTGAGTTTCTGATAGTGATGGTCTTTGAGTGAATTCTTGTTATAAGGTTTCAAATAAAGAAACACTCAGTCCCCTTTAGCAAATTCACATTTAGAACTTCCCTATTATGCTTGTTGTTTCATGCAATTCTGAGCCATGACCAAATTTTCTTTGAGAGTACAGAGGATGACCATTAAGACTATAAGAGTTTGATCCACCTGCTAAACCTTGGAGACACCGAGCATGTATGATCAAATTGAAGGTGGCATTTTTCCATAGACTGCTTCAAAGGGAGTCATGCGAGTGGCGGTGTGGTAAGAAGTGTTGTACCACCATTCAGTGAGGGGTAACCACTAAACCCGCTGATTTTTTCTGTTAGATACAAAACACTTCAAATAGGCTTCCAAAAACTTTTTGATAGCTTATGTTTGTCCATCAATATGAGGATGATATGTTGTGTTGATATGTAATCGGGTTCCCTGGATTCGTAATAATTCTTGCAAGAAAGTGCTCATGGTGAAAGTTGGATCATTGTCAAAAACAATAGAATGAGGCATACCATGGAGTTTGAAGATGTTATCCATAAAATATTGAGCTATGGTGGATGTTGTCAATGGGTGTTGAAGAGCACAAAAATGAGAATATTTGGAATTATGATCCACTACTTCCATGATGAATGACTTATTTCTTTATTTAGGTAAGCCAACAATGAAGTCCATAGAAATATCTATTCAAATAGTAGGTGGGAATCGAAGTGGTTGAAGTGTGACTAGGTTTTGAATTTCTCTCCCTTATTGTATTGACATGTATCACATTCAGCCACAAAGGTTTGAATTTCATATTTCATACCGTCCCAAAAAAAAAAATTTGACCCGTTCATAGGTTTTGGTAAAACAAAAATGGCCAACTATAGGTGAACCATGAAACTCAGAGAGAACGGTGGATTTAAGGCTCGACTACTTGCTTAAATATGGTATACATTTATAATGAAGCTCGTCCTTGTGCCATGAGTACCCCAGAGAAGCTTTCATATCTTGCTACAATGTTTGGATTAGTCTTGAAAGTTTTGGGTCTTGTAACCATTACTAGTGAACCTCTTGAAGCCATTCTATGACCATGAAAGAGAGGGAAGAAAAGAGACATGTCTTCTTCATATTTCTTGGAAAGGGAATCAACCACCATATTTTCTTTTCCTTTTTGTAGATGATCTTATAAACATGTCCAAACAACATGGTTACCCAATTTTTTTTCTTCAAGAAATAAATTATTTGTTCTAGAAAATTCTTGAGGCTTTGATGATCAATATTTATTTGGAAGAATTTCCCCAAGAGAGAGGGATGTTAGAGATCCACAGCGTGAAGAATAGCCAACATTTCCTTTTCATAGGTGGATTGGCTCAAATGGTGCTCAAAAAATCATTTGTTGGTGAAAGCCAAAGGTCTACCATCTTGCATGAGAACAACCCCAATGCATTTCCCCGAGGCATCACACTCCAATACAAAAGTATTGTTGAAGTCAGGGAGAGCCAGAATCGGAGTAGTGCACATAGTCACTTTCAAATCTTGGAAGGAATGGACAACTTCTAGAGTCCAACTGAAAGAATTCCTTTTAAGGAGCATTGTGGGGGGAGCTTCATTTTTTCAATAATTCTTAACAAACTTGTGATAATAGCCCATCAAACCTAGGAATCCAAATAGACTTTTAAGATTTTTTTAGCATGACCAATCCTGCATAAATTCGATTTTCTTCAGATCCACCCAGACACCATACTTACCGACAATATGTCATAGGTACTCAAGTTCAGAGGCTCCAAAAGCACATTTAGACTACTTGAGAAAATGTTTGTGCTGAGACAGTAGTTGGAGAACTTGATCCACATGGGAAATATGGTCTTGCCAAGTTTTTCTATATATGAGAATATCATCAAAGAAAACCAAGAAAAAATGATGGAGGAAAGGATGGAAGACATGATTTATGAGACTTTGAAAAGTGGAGGGATAATTACAAAGGCTGAGTGGAATAACCAAGAACTCATAGTGACCCTCATGAGTTATGAATGAAGTATTGGGAATGTCTTCTTATTTCATATGAATCTAGTGGTAGCCAGAGTGGAGTTCAAGCTTGGTAAAATATTCAACACCACTTAATTAATCTAAAATATTATCAATGACATGAATGGGAAATTTTTCATTGATGGTGAGTTTTTTGAGGGCTCTAAAATTAAGACACATGCACACAATAACTTCTTTCTTGAATACCATGACTACTAGAGAAGAATAGGGACTGGTACTGGGAAGGAAGACACTGAATTCTAGAAATTCTTGAACAATCTTCTCAATTTCATTATTTTGGGTGAAGGGATGATGATAAGGATCAAAACTTGGAGGAAGACTACCTAGAACTAGAGGAATGGAATGATCATGGGAACCATGAGAATCTGGAAGACCCTGGTGGGTTTGAAACACAACTTGGTTTTGGGAGAGGAAATATTGGAGGTCGGGATGTACAAAGGATGTATTAATCATCTGAATAGAATGGTGTTGGGAAATAATGAAAGAATGGACTTTTTTTAGGATCTTTTCCATTCAGTGGGAGCCAATGATCTCTGGTGACCCTATTGTGATGCCTTGGAACTCATGTTGTTGGCCCTCTTTCTGGAATTGCATGGTTAATTTCTAGAAATCCATGGTGATAGGGACAAGAGTGTGTAACCACTATGCACCAAGTACAATGTCACAACCTCCTATGTCAATAGAAAACATATGATATTTCAGGTGGTATGGACCAATTTGGAGGCACACATTTTCACAATGCCCTCCACATTTCATGGAACCCCCATTGGAAATCATGATTATGAAATTATTAACTGGATGGATATAACAACTTACTTCTTGGGAAATGCGACAATGAATAAAATTATGGGTGTTTCCACTGCCAACTAGAATGATGACTTTTTGGTTCTTAATGTAGCCAATTAACTTGAGGGTTTTGGGAGTAGAGAAACATGTGAGGGAATTTAGATAAATCATTGGTTCAACTACCTATGTATCAAAGGATGTATTAATATCATTTGGTGGGGGTGTATTGGGTACTTGAGAAACATTTTCCCCTTCTTCAGAAACATCCTCAGACATAGACATAAAAATATTATGTTCCTTACTCTTATGCCTCGGAAAATATTTGTCATCGCAATTATAAAAAAGACTCTTAAGTTGTATTTCAAACATTTCAATCCGAGTCAATTTACGGATCTTGAGGGGAGTGGTAGGAGGGGCAGGAAGGGGGCTTTAGGGAGAGGAATAAAGGGTGTTTTTATGGTTTGGGATGAGATGACTTATTGTGCTTCCTTGTCCCGTTTTGTATCTTCCAACCAAGTCTGGGGGCGAACCATGAGGAAATGGGCATGTATTTTATCCTTGAGGCCACTGATAAATCATTCCAGGAAAATGAATCTCTCATGCCCTCCATTATGAAAAATAGTTTCTCAAAGGAAAATATAAACTCTTCCACTGGGCCAGTTTGTTTCAACTTGGTCAAACAACCTAAATGATGGGTGTCGATGTCAAAGTAGTCATAGAGATATATAACAAACTGTGTCCAAGATACATACCATTGGCATGCCTTTTTATGCCATTTTTGTTGATATTATGGTAGTTGCGGGAGGTATTTACCTCCACGTGTAAACCTGACGAGAATAAAATATTATGGGAAGCAAGAAGAAACCCTAATGAGTTGGCTAATAACCCTAGAAGACATGTCGTCTCAAGAAGATAACTTGTATTAGGTTATTAGCCTCCAAGAGAATAAGTCGGCCAGAAGAATTAATATATGCTGAACAGACAGATACTCAGAATGAGAAGTTGGCCCAAGCAGTTAGCCAGAATTAGTATAAATACAGGAGGCCAGTTCACATTCTAGCAGGCGGTCTCAGAATTGTAGAGAAACAACTTGTGCGCACTGCTATGCCCAGTATTGTGCGCAAGTTTGAGGAGAGCTGCCATTGCAGTAGCTGCAGCTAACAGATCACATTTGGCTTGGACTATCTCATGGTTAGGGTTTGGACTATCTAATCATCTCTCGTTGGTGTGCTATCCTTGGGGAAAGGTACGCTACCCTTTGTTTGGCTATCTAGCCTAGGGTTTGCTTCCAGAGTGATTCTTTGTCAAGGTTAAGGTGCTTGGAGGGTGGCTTCGGCCTATGGTTGGGTGATAATAATATTGTCAATGGTAAAACAAGCACAATGTTTCATATTCTAATAGGTTATGGGCCCACATCGCCTTCATTCAATCTAACCGCTGGAAGGAAGCATAGCCATAAGGATATTGAGCTTGTTGAAGAACTGTCACTAGGGTTTCTAGTAGGAGCAGTCACCAAAGCATTACAACTAGGGTTACTAGCAGGTGCAGTGGCAGAAACCCTAATCCTCTTATTGAGGCACCTTAAGTGAATGGATTTACCTAATCTCTAGATAGATCAGTGCACCCTAGCCTAGCACATCTCCTGATACTCTTAGCAAGCCAAGATGTGAAGTTTGAATTTTTGGTCAAATCTAGGGTTGACCAAGACAAAGAAACCATGACTTACTCCATGAAGTCAAAAAACAAGTTAGATGGAGCTTCTAACTTTAGAGCGTGGAAGACAAGGATTGACCTCATCCTTGCCAAGAATAAAGTGTTGGATATCATGAAAGGAAACATCGTGAAGCCAGAGTTTGAAGAAGGAAAAGAGAAGTAACCGTAGAATGTTGCATCTATGGAGAAGTTCAAAGACGATGACATCAATTCCATGAGTATCATAGTGGATTCCATAAAAGACCACTTGATACCCTACATCTCCCACCTTGACTCATCGAAGAAGATGTGCGATGCCCTGACAAACCTCTTCTCAGTCAGAAACATTGGACAAGTAATGAGTGTAAAGAGTGAGCTCCTTGACATGAAGATGAATGATGATGATAGAATAACATCATACTTTGTGAGGATCTCCCAGTTAAGAGATCAAATACAAGCTATTGAAGAGATAATTTCAGAGAAGGAATTGGTAAACATAGTACTCAATGGTCTTCCCAAGATGTGGGATGCATTTGCCACAAGCATGAACACAAGGAAGGAGTATCTTACATTTGAATAACTTTGGACTTGTTGTGATCAAGAAGAATCAAGGATCAGTGAAAAAGAGAAACCCCAAAAGAGGTACGATGATGAAGCCTTCACAACAAGATTCAAGAATTTCAAGAACAAAAGGAATTTTGGTTCAAGGAGGAAGCCAAACCAGGAGAAAGATATTTCAGAAGTACAATGCTTCAACTGTCGAAAGTATGTTCACTACAAGAATCATTGTCCTGAGCTAAAGAAAAGGAAGGGGACACATGAAGCATTATTTGCCGAAGAAAAGGAACCTACAAAGAAGACCAAGCAGGATGAAAGAGATTTCTTCTTCTGAAGGTAACAATACTCTTCTTCGTTCCTGGACATATCTTGTTTGTATAATCTCTATACATATTTTGTATATCTATCTCTTAGAAGATAATATGTTCCAAGAATAACTACACCTATGGAGAAACAACGAGATAAGAATTGTTGTCATTGTACAAGTCAGAAAATACACATGAAAGGATGAAATACATCATGTGGAAGCTATTACAAGAGACTTAGAAGAAGCAAGACAGAAATAAGTCAGCAACCAAGAGGAAATTGAAGAAAGACCTATAACACTGTGTAGAAGAGAATAAGAATGCTGACGGAAGCATGGAATCTTCTAGATGGAGGGAGCTGATTATATATCACCAAAAGGAAGAGCATGCATTCATACATGAAGCAAGGATTAGTATGGAGATAATCCTATAATCCATTGAAGATGATGAAGTATATATCCATGGCAACAACCATGAAAAGTAGTACGTGTTTAGTTAAACCTTAGAAGAAGACCTCTTCGAAGAGAAGCTTTAAAGTATCCCTCGTTGTCCATCCACATCCGTGATCCTATGATGAAAGAAATAAATGGAATCTACTCCATGGACCCAAGAGATAAAGAAAAACACGAGGAAGAAACATGAAGATTCCAAGAAAGAGAAGATAGAACAACATGTCATTGTATCAAGAATCAAAAGACTACCAGCCTGATATGAACTCACTAAAAGAAATAAAGAAGAGGAAATGAAAATCATGATGAAGAACAATGTATGGAAGACTTATGAAAGCATTTCGAGTTCTAGAACTAGAGGTTCTCCCGGATGGAGGGAGAAGACTATGATTATTACTTGTTCCAGTAAGCCAGACATATCTCTACATGAGTCATTATATCATCCGCAACATCCATGAGTTAGAGTTCTACATCATATAAATGCAAAGACTGTTCTCCTGAGCAATTGAACAAAGAACAACAACCTAAAGACTTTGAGGCTCTTGTATGCAGATGGAAAAAGATAACTTGGTGGAGAAACTCTAGTGCACAACAGAAGCATGGTGAATATTTTCTATAAAAAATATATTGTATCAAAATAATTACTCAGTAGATTAGATCTCATGATGACAGAAGAAGCGCCACATGGAAATGTTCCAGTTTTCCAACAATGATATACTATATTGATCAAATCTACTTGAAGCCTTCAGAGAAAACCAATGCTCCAGATGAAAGTACATTTGAGGTCAAGCATTAAATTATCTGTGATGAAGTCCAGAAAGAAGAAAGTGGTTCTCAAATATATATCTCCATGGATGAGCAGATAAGCAGACAATTTTGGTAAAGCTTCTGTCCAATATGAAAGAGTTTGTGTACTCAAGCTGGAGCTTGTGGAGATAAATTCCTTACTGAAAAGGGGAGACTCCCAGATTGGGAGGGATCACTGATGTATTATTGGACAGTCATTTTATCAGTTCAAAAAATGGTCCAAGATGAGAAGATTATTTCCAGTTCAGAAAGTGGATTGATATTTCTGACGAACAACGATTTCCCATTGTGGTTAACATGTGAAATGGTCTAGATTGTTGATGTACCATAGACAATGACTTCCCATTATGGTTAACATGGGGAGTGGTCTAGGGAAGTCTCTTTTCTTGAGGGTTACTCAAGAAGACTGGCCCGCCTCACTGGACAACGATTTCTCATTGTGGTTAACATGAGGAATGGTCTATTCTGGAGGTTGGTATAGGACAATATTTTCCTCTTATGGTTAACTGGGGAAATGGTCTGGACATTCATTCCTTAGGGTGTATTCATTCTCTCCAGGTTGCACTTTGTTTAGTGCCGGAGGAATGGCCCAGGGTGGGGAATGGTCCAGGCTCAGCAATCAAGGATAGGCATTCCTTAGGGCAGATTCATTCTCTCCAGGTTAGACTTTGTTTAGTGTCAGAGGAATGGCCTGGGGTGGGGAATGGTCCAGGCTCAGAAATTAGGATAGTTAATCTTCCTTTCTTGAGAATAATAGTCTAGACAACTCATCATTAATGTTTTACCTTTTGAGGGCAGATATTCTTTCAGACCTCATAGATGTGAGTGAGATATTGGCCCAGATGATTCAGTTTATATCATAACTTTGTTTCTGTGTAGGTTGATATCAGATGATTGTTATGAATATTGTATGACATTAGATGTGTACTACTATGGTGGATGTGTTCCACTATTTGTGACTATACGTTACTGATCAAGTACTTGTGTGTTACTTGGTGTGGTAGTGTACCACTGGATTGTAGTTGTGTACTACTATGAATGGACACAATTTTGTTCTATTGAATGATATTGTTCCGATTACATTGAAGACTATCAACAGTGTTGAAAATGATTATCAGCTAGATGGATGATCAATGGACAAATATTTCCCAGACGGAAAATGGTTCAGGACATTTATTCTTCTAGGACATATGTCCATATTAGAAGAATGGCTCTTGTGTTACTCTATGGTGTGAGTGACTTATCCAGCATCATCTCTAATTACTCAGATGGAGTATGGTTTCGAGAGATGATGCAGCTAATGATATTGATGGTGATGATGGTGCTCATGATCTAGTCATGAGATAGTCTATACAACTATGTTGATGCTACCAGGTGAATGGTATGTTTGTGATCAAGACCATTACTTGTAATACCTCCCTAGCTAGGAGGGAGTGTTGATATTATGGTAGATGCGGTAGGTATTTACCTCCAAACTTGACGAGAATAGAATATTCTGGGAAACAAGAAGAAACCCTAATGAGTTGGCTAATAACCCCAGAAGACATGTCGGCTCAAGAAGATAAATTGTATTAGGTTATTATCCTCCAAGAGAAGAAGTTGGCCAGAAGAATTAATATATACTGAACAGACAGATACCCAGAATGAGAAGTTGGCCTAAGCAGTTAGCGATAATTAGTATAAATACAGGAGGCCAGTTCTCATTCTGGTAGGCAGTATCAGAATTGCAAAGCAACAACTTGTGCACATTGCAGTGCCTAGTCTTGTGTGCAGGTATGAGGAGAGCTACTAGTGCAGCTGTTGCAACTAGCATATCACGTTTGTCTTGGAATATCTCTTGGTTAGGGTTTGGACTATCTGATCAACTCTTTTTGGTGCGCAATCCTTGGGGAAAGGTGTACTACCCTTTGTTTGACTATCTAGCCTAGGGTTTTCTTCCAGAGTGATTCTTTGTCAAGGTTAAGGTGCTCGGAGGGTGGCTTCAACCTATGGTTGGGTGACAATAGTATTGTCTATGGTAAAACGATCACTATCTTTCATATTCTAACAATTTCCAGCATTGCCAACTTTTAGGATCTAAATGGTGAACACCATAATGGATTTTGGACAACTCATCGGTAATTCCATGCAAACAGTAGTGTTCCATTTGGGTGACCCAACCCATGGGATATGATCCATCAAATGTGTTCACATCCACTCTAGGAAGGTGTATTTCACATTGAAATCAATGGGACTGAAAAGTATGGGAATTGGTGGAAGTATCACCTTTGGGGTACAAAGGTTGGTCAGATGAGGTAAGGTCTCCAAGAATATTCAATTTGGCGAAGAGTTGGGCAGTAAAGGATTCAATATGGCTTGTAAGATGGTATTCCATGTGGGTAGAAAGGTCCTTCATCATGTCACGTTTTAGGTATTCCATTTGGAGTCTTTGGAAGAATGCATGTTGGAATTAATGGTGGTAATATTGGTATTGATTTTCCGCACTTCCTTTTAGGTCGTGGAGAAATAAAATGACAAGGTATTGAGGCGGGATTCAAGGTCTTGGTTGCGGGTGTGTGGCATGGTGAAAGGAGGGCACATGAGGGGAGCAGGTGGCTCCACATAGAAAATGGGTTATGGGTGAAGGGTATCACAATGATAGGTATGAAAAGGGGAATCCATTGGGGTAGAGACCAAATAAGGGGGGAGGGAGAGGGTCGGGACAACAGATAAAAAAAGGCTAAAAAATGATAGGTATTACTACGATCATGATTAAAAGAGGATTCCAATGGGATAGGTGTCAAATAAGGGTGCATATAGGCACCAAACTTTTATTTTTTACCCCCACGGAGTTATACTCTGATATATAATACTACAATGTCTAAATGCCCAAATTCTTCACAAGAAAAAATGTGTAGTAATTTCAAAACCGAAATGCAGGAGGCAAGGTTGCACGACAATAGATCTTTCCTATTTTGTTTCTGTCCCGAAGGTTAGGGTTCTCAGGGTTCCCACAGAAAATGATTTTCCCTATTCTATATATCTGTGATATATGTGTGAGTTTGAACAATAGTACTCAACCCAATATCTCAAGGAGCCAACTAAGGAGGCTAGACCATACCCTTAGTCATACTACCCGATTACCCAAGTAATAGAGAGTATATTCCTGAGTTTTGTTCTCAATGGCACTATAGAAGTCAGGTCGTCGATCGATTGATCTATGGAAGGTTTCAATATACCTAGTCCATTCCATATACAGGTGTTGTCTGACGCGCTACCACTCGAAGGGGTATCGACAAGGATTACAAGGGTGTCCAACATTGTGAGCTTAAGTACCTCTTGTATTTCATGTGTGTATGCTTCCCTGAAGGCGTATGTCACGTTGAAATTGATGGGACTGAAAAGTATGGGAGTTGGTGGAAGCATAACCTTTGGGGTGAAAAGGTTGTTAGATGTAGTAAGGTCTCCAGGAATATGCATTTTGGCGAAGAGTTGGGCAGTAAAGGATTCAAGTTGGCTTGTAAGCTAGCATTTCATGTGGGTAGAAATCTCCTTCATCATGTCCTATTTCAGGTATTCCATTTTGGAGTCTATGGAAGGATGCATGTTGGAATTGATGGTGGTAATATTGGCATTAATTTTCTTCACTTCCTTCTGGGTCATGGAGAAATCAAATGAAAAGGTATTGAGGTGGGATTCAAGGTCTTGGTTGTGGGTGTGGGCCATGGTGAAAGGAGGGAACATGAAGGGAGCGGGTGGGTCCACACAGAAAAGGGGTTATGGGTGAAGGATATCATGATGATCAATACGAAAAGGGGAATCCAATGGGGTAGATCCCAAATAAGGGGGCCAGGAGGGGGTCGAGATCACAGAGAAAAAAAAGGATAAAAAATGATAGGTGTTATTGCGATCAGGATGAAAAGAGGAGACCAATGGGATATGTCTCAAATAAGGGTGAAGATAGGCCCCAAACATTATTTGTTTTTTACTCCTACTGAGTTATAATAATAATAATAATCTATTTTTAAGGTCATGACCAAGCCAAACACCGAATTAGTGTATGAGACCCCCTCCGCCCAATGATTTGATTGGTAAAGTCTACGGAGGTATACATACTCTACCCCCCTTTGGATTTGAACTTGTGAACTCTTAGGAGGAAACACATTTTCTTAACCATTAGGCCCACTTAGGATGTATACTTCGATATATAATACTATAGTGTCAAAATTCCCAAATTCTTAACGGGAAAAAATGTGTAGTAATTTCGTAACCAATATGCAAGAGGCAAGGTTGAATGACACCAGAACTTGCCTATTATGTTTCCTTCCCAAAGGTTAGGGTTCTCAAGGTTCCTACATACAATGGTTTTCCATATGCTTTATCTCTTTGATATACATGCGGGGTTGAGCAATAGTACTAGACCCAATATCTCAGGGTACCAACTAAGGAGGCTAGACCATACCCTTAGTCGTACTCCCTGATTACCTAGGTACTAAAGAGTATATTCCCGATTTTTGTTCTTAGTGAAACTATATAATTCAGGTGGTTGATTGGTTGATCTATGGAGGGTTTCAAGATACCCAGGCCAGTCCATATACAAGTGTTATCTGATGTGCTACCACTCGAAGGGGTACCAACAAGGGTTACAAGGGTGTCCAACAATGTGAGCTTAAGTACCTCTTGTATTTCCTATGTGGATGCCTCCCCGACCGCGGATTTATGAGATGATTGACACTTCCTTCTAGTTTTAATACACTGGAACATGTCTCTACCCTGAAAAAAATAACCCACAATTCTTGCCAAGGAAAGTGCTCTGATACCACTTGTTAGGTACCAAATCTATTATAATAGCAGAAGAAAAAATACAATAGAGAATAACAACAGAACAACAAAATAGAAGTAACCAAAACACCAAAATAATACCTTTATTGATAGGAAACAATGTTCACTTGCCTCTTCGATGTGGGAACCTCTAGTATATCAACGCTCTATTACAATAATTCTCATGCCCTTGACTCCTATTTATACTCAATATATCTACCAAAAGAACAATCTAGAGGAAGATCTTTCTAGGAGCGGAAGCTTCTATTCGGTCTTCTTACATTTGACGTATTCTTCCTTATTACTAGGCTTTATTAATATCTACCTTTACTACATGGAAAAAATATGATTCTACCTACATGAAGGGCTAGGAAGGTTAGGTCCCTATCAATGTGAGTGTGAGAGGGGAAGGGAGCAAGAAAGAGAGGGGGGATGGACATGGAGTGTTTGAGAGTGTGAGAGGGAGGGAGAGGGAGACCATGAGAAGGGGTAGAGAGAGAGAGAGGAAAGGGAGGGAAGGGGGATAGATAGA
>JZKD02S1895140.1:361816-381045 GCA_000966675.3 Picea glauca | reverse complement strand
GGGATATTTTACAAAAACTTCCCCTTCACAAAACTCATTAGCTAGAAATCACCATTAAGTCATTACTTATTGTTGTCATTTATAATAAGTTAAGAGTGAGAATATATCAGAAACATATATCAACAATTTATCATCAAAAAATCATCATCACAAGGAATGCAAGGAACAAAAGATGTATGTACAATTTTATTTTTATTACAGACTACAATCCTTGGGTTATCAACACCAATTGAATAGAGTACAACTCTACAAGAGCACCAACTTTGTGATGCAAGAATCAACTTACATCCTCAACACCAACTGAGATGAGGAAACAATTCTCAACAGATGTCAATCTGTGAATAGGTACGTGACCTGTCGATAGTTCAACATGCGTATGTATGCGCCCTACCAGTAGTACAACTTGCGTATGTACGCGACCAATCTGTACTACAACCTCTATATACCTTATGAGAAATTAGGGTTTTCTTTTCATCACTCACTTAGATCCTATGTAACCTTAAATCACATTCTCTTTTGTATTTCACTATCACATCTTATCCATAATAATTCACAACACATCCAAGCTCTCCAATAACTTACTCATTCTCCTCAACCATGCAATATGAATGCTACTCAATCATGTATAATCAACCAGTATACTATAGCAATCATATCAGTATTGAATCATAAGAGTGCTGCTCACCCCATCAACCATACCAAGAATTCCTTAAGCATTCACTACAGAACAAACAAGAGTATCCATCAAGACAACAATGTAACCATACTAGAGTTTCTATGGAAGATATGAGCCCATAGAATGCATATCTAGAACTTTCTTCGGTCTCCAAGAGCTTGGCACCATCTCACACACAAGTCTACATGACTTCATCCACTGAACGTTCCCTATTCTCATTCATCCTGTGTATGTATGTGCCTTGGCTCATTACAATCTGCGTATACCTCAGAAACTAGGGTTTCTGAGCTTCCAAAATTTTTGGCATCATGATCTCAGACTTGCCGAAACTTTGATGCTTCCATGAGATCCTCCAATCTTTCTCTCTCTCGGAATAGATCTTCAATACATGCTCAAGAGATACACAAAATATGCACACTTGATTCACACAAGATACAAAAAAGATACATTTACACAAGTGACCCTTACCTCTTATTTGTACTCTCCAAATAGCTTCCTTAGAAGCATCTTCTAGGTTACTTAACCTATTTCTAGGTCACTTAACCTACTTTTATGTCACCTAGCCTATTTCTATGTTAACCACTTTCCATAAATAGAAAGTTCTCCAATTTAATTATTCCTCCTTGACTTTTTCACTTTTCTTTACCATTTAAATCATTTCTTCTTTACAATCTCTTTGACTTCTTTGACCTTTTGGGGCTTCAAGTCTACATACGAGGGTCCTCCAACTTCGTAAGGCCATAACTCTCAAATCATGAGGAGTTATGTGACATTCCACATACCACTGGAAATGGCATGAAAATCACTATCCATCTAGGATAGTTCCATCGACAAATTCATTGATATTCAACTCATTATTTCACATAGAATCATAACCATACTTCAAGGATAATTCAACCGCAAAGCGTCTTCCCATGAGGGATTTAACCATAAGGGGACCACTTTGGTGTTCATCCATTTGTACACCTTATCAACCATGATACACCAATACAAATCAATTCAACAATGCATCATATACCAATGAAACCACATCGATCCATCTTCATCTACGCATCATGTATCAATGACAAACTCATTGATCCATCTTCATCAATATACTATGATAAGACATGTATACATCAAACCTTTGACCTTTGACATCATTCAATCATCCTTTGGCATCAATCAATTCCTTGGCATAAATCTTTTAACCTTAATTAATTAATTAGCCTTTGGAATCAATTAATCACTTGACATCAGTTAATTACTTGACATCAATCCTTAAACCTTTGGCATCAATGACAACATGATCCAATAATCTCCTCCTTTGGCATTGATGGAAATACCAACATTGATGTCAACACTAGTCATTGATGTCAACATGTAGACAAGACATGCTCTACATCAATAGTCATCAATCACATCAATGTGACTATCTCTCCCCCTTTGACATCAATGGAAAAGGGTCATTCTCCTCTAGGGGTTGCTCCCCCTTCTTTTCCTTGGGGTTGCGCCCCCTGCCTAAATAATCTCTCCCCTTTTTGAACAAGCAATATCACTCTGATATAATGCTGAAAATGCATTGCTCATACTCCCCATGTGACCATTGCTCCCCCTAGAATTATGCATTTGTGCTCTTTCTTCAAATATAGGGCTATTTTACCAAGTATGCATATGATAAATATCTCCTCCTAAAATCATGGGAAGAAGAATGAATCCCCCTATGGGTATGTATCCCCCTATATTCTTTGCAAAATGAACAATATGATACCACATGATGACCCTTGGACCTGTCCATGCATCAAACTCATTTCATACCAAACATCATGACAAAAACGATATGTCAATGAATGAACAAACACATCATGTACCAAATCATGTGCCAATAGTATACCAATCATATGCCTCCATCAACATGCCAACCATGTGCATCTACCAATATGCCAAGCATGTGCATATACCAATGGTGTACTTTTAGCCAAGTATTATCATCCAAACATATACCATCTATGATTGTACCAAACATGTACATCAACATGTATCACTGCTTGTACCAATAAAGTACATCAACCATTCACCAATGCATGTATGCCAAATCCACAAAACATGTGACAATCAAACTGCTAGTAGGTGCCTCTACTAATGTAATAGAAGTGCATCAATCATGCATCAACTATAGATCAACCTCATCAATGATGTACAACATGATCACCTCATCAACTCACCAACTACATGTCCCGATATGTAGTCCAACCATATGCCAAATGCATGCACAAAGATATCCAACAAAAATGCTTCAATAATACATCATAAGATATATCAATGAAAATCAAAATATGTACCAGCCATGTACCCCAACAGATCAACCTCAGTCTTCCATTTACTCCATATAATACTAAGAATCCAACAATACATGTACTAGTAGTGTGCTTCAATAGATCAATGACATCTCTAGCTAGCATCATCAAGATATATCACATAACCAAGGTGCCATAAATTCACTGTCATAACTAGTATTGTTCTTCAACAACAAAAGCCTCAATCCATACTCATGGGTTAGTTCCATTGATCCAAGATGTCCTTTTATTTTATATCATCAGCTTACATAATCCAATATGTAATCATGAAAACATGCAACAGACAATTTCAAAACCTACAATAAACTATGTCAAACCCTGCATCATAGAGTTATACCATCACATCAAGCTACAACCAATGTGCATAGACCCTTTCCTTAGGCTTTACCACATATATGCGACATGCTGCACAGAAAACTCGTGTATGTACGCGACCTATTCAAGGTTAGCCTGTGTATGTACGCGATTGTTACCATTGTCACTCACATATGCCTTAGTAGATGACACACTTGAGTCTCCCTTAAGGTTTCCATTCTTCTCTGGTTGTTCAGTCTTTTTCACCCACTTCTAAAGGTGTCCCTGCTTCTCAGAACTTGATCTTTGAGCTTCCATATTTTCAAATATGTCTCCCTTATTTACTTCATTCCTTATTCTAGTCATGCTATATGAATTCCTCATCATGGACCTTCTTCTTGTGTTCCAACAATCTTGAGATTTGTGGCCAAATCCACTAGAGCTGTAGCATCTCATGTTGTGACAGTGAAAAACAATGTGTCCTACTTGATCACATCTCCAACAGCTTATGGTGTTATGAATTCTTCCATTTTCTCTCCTTGTATAAGATCTTCATTCCAAAGCTTTGTGACCATATTCATTACATGAATAACATTGACCATGAAAAATAATTTTATACCTTTTCTTTGGTGTCCATCTTCTTTGAGGTGTAAGGATGGTTTCTTGATGTCTTCCTTGCTTTGTTCTTTTGAAACTTTCCTTCCCCTGTATAGATGTTTGAATTGCAACATTATCTTCATCATTTGAGAGTGAGGGACTTACCTCATGCTTCTTTGAGGTTCTTGCTTCTATATGTGTAGCTTCTCCCTTGTATCCAATATATGATATATCATATGGTGATCTTTGACTTTCCAAGATCTCATTCAAGATTTGTGAGCTATTCAATAATTTGTTTGACTTTTCTACTTTCTTTCTAAGATCAACAACTTCAACTTCTAACTTGTGACATGACTCTTCCTTTTCATTTACTTGATTCTTCAATAGTTCCTCTACCCTTTTGGCTTCTTCAATTTGGGTCTTGAGATGAACAATAATTTCAAAACTTTTGCTATTCTCATCATCTACCTTCTTATCTTATTTTTCATTATTTAGTCTTGTGATGTGTTCTTCCTTTTCTCCTAATTGAGTCTTACTATTCTCTTCTAGTTCTTTGAGCATTTCCTTTAACTTCAAGATGTGCCTATGACTCTTCTTAAGAAACTTTTTAGTGTTATCCGAAAAATAGCTATAGTCTATATAATAGTGGTCATTGCTATATTCATATAGACATATTTCAACTTTATCTTTAATCTCCAATAGTTTTTCTTCTACTTCTTCCATGGGATAACAATCAATTGATTCTATACAAACTATTTCTAGATTTTCTTCTTCACTTGTAGAGAAAAATTCAATATCATCACATTTTGAATCAAGGGTTTGTGGAGATTATTTACCTTCGTTTGAAATGTCTTCAAGATATTCCTTTTTTCCAACATCATCACATGATTCTTTACCTTGTATGATCTTGATGGAGTGGTCTTCAATATTTCCCTTCTCACTTTGATATGTATCCTCTAGATTTAGACATAGATCCTTGGCGAAATTGCATTGTCCCATGCTCTCTTTGATAGGACTTGAGAGTCCACTAAGAATGGTCTTGAGAGATGATGTGTCATTCTTATTTCCTTCCCTTTGAGCTACAAACTTTGACTTGTTCTTCAAAGAAACTAGTCCACCAATGGCTGCCTTCCAAATACCCACTCCCATCTCTTTCAAATGCACTCTCATTTATATTCTCAAAGTAGAATAGTTTTACTCATCAAGGATTGGAACTTAATCATCCATTTGTGTGTCTATGGATCTCCTCCAAGATTTTTAAGGCTTATAGTGAAGGTCGGCTCTGATACCAATTGTTGGACATACCGACTACACTGAGAGGGGGAGGGGTGAACAATGTAGGGCTCTTTTACAAAAAATTCCCCTTCAAAAAACTCATTAGCTAGCAATCACCATTAATTCATTAATTATTGTTGTCATTTATAATTAGTTAAGAGTGAGCATATATCGACAACATATATTAGCAATATATCATCAACAAATCATCATCACAAGGAACACAAGATGCATGTACAATTTTTTTTTTATTACGGACTACAATCATTGGGTTATTAGCAACAACTGAATAGAGTACAACTCTACAAGAGCACCAACTCTATAATGCAAGACTCATCTTACATTGTAATATTACCCGGTAGTGCCCCAGTTATATTATGAATTGTAATCATGTTTATGAATTCTAATCATGTTTTGTAGGCTGGTGAGTCGAGTATTGATAAGTTGTTGGGCTTATGTGTTTATTAGGTCGGAGAGCCTAAGCATTAAGGCAATGAGCCTGATTTTGTATATGTAATTATGAAGATCATTAATATAATATATAAACATCACTGTGTGTCGACCAACCATGAAGAAAGAGTGATGGGGGACTAAGATTCCATAGAATGGGTAAGGGAAAGGGGGTTGAAAGGTTGGAAAGAGGGGTTAAGCTTAGGGGCTTAAATCCTTGAGAATAATATTTTGTTATTATTCTAAAGTTGTGTGAAAAAACATGTTTTATCCTAAGTCCTAGGAGAGGTAACAGATGCATCTCCAACGTGTGCAAAAGAGAACGCATGCAACTCCAGTAAGACAAGTGTCAACCTGGGTGCATGCAGTTAAAAGTTGAAGCGTCAGTTGAGTTGGGTGTTTGTCCTCCATTCTTCCATTCGTTGTTTGAACCGTTTGGATTCAGTGTCTGATTGCTGCATACCTCACACAGCTCTGAAAAATGAAACCATGAGACGTCTTTGATCAACTGGTGTATTCCCATGAATTCCATCCAGTCTCTCCATCTGGTCTCCATCATCGACCTCTGCATAATTTTCCTGTCACACACCCTGAAAACCAATAGAAAACTCATGGACTGAGTCGTGTCTCTTGTGTGTCTCGTGAACTGGTTTATCCACACTAAAAATATGAGTCCTTGCTTAACTATTTGGGTTTATTTCTTCTGAGAAACCTGAGCATACCGTAATTGTCTATGCCATGTGTGTTTTAACTGTGGGTTGTTGGGGCCACACAATCCCTTGGTTGAGTGTGATTTTTTACCATCATTTTTTCCTATCTGAGCCATTTGTTGTTCTCCTTGTGCTAGAAGAGAGCTGAAGAAGCAGGTTGTCAGGCCTTTGTGCAACACTCTCTCCAGGTGAGAGAGGTGGTTGTGGTTGAAGAGGCAGGTTGTCAGGCCTGTGAGAAAATCTCTCCAGGTGAGAGAGTGCACGGAGGGAGTGAGAACTCCTGGAAGGGGTCCTGTAGCTTCCATAGAGCTCGAAGAATTCCAGTCCAGCCTATTGCTAAAGCCCAAGGCAAGGGAGGTTTAGCAGCTGAAGGACTGTCTTGGTGACAGTGAAGGTGTATACTCCTAGGGTGGGACAGGAATGTGGGGAATGAGAGTCTGTGAACAGTGAGCATAAGTGGCTATTAGGAGAGAACCCTTCCTCATAAATTGTGCGTCTTCCGTTGACCTTGCCTAGCCTAGGATTCCATTGCCCGGTTGGGATTTTTGTGGAAGATCTGCATGCAGTTGGTGGTGTTACATCAGTTTAAAAGATAAGTATTATTTTTTTACTTAATTTATATGTGATGTATGTCTGTGTGTTTAAATGTTATCATGTAATTCATTGCAATTTTGAATTGCTATTAATTCTATTTAATTTTGTATGACAATAGTAAATCCATGTTAAATGTATTAATTTGATTTAATGCATATTCTTTATAAGTATATATGTATGAGAATGTTTCTGCGTAGTAGCATTACCCAACTGTGGGGTTGATGGCTGGGGACATTACAATATGGTATCAGAGCCATAGTTTCAACGTTGAGCCTAGATGGGCCAGATAAGTGGTCTTTGGACCCAAGGTTTTGAGTGTAAATGGTGTTCAGATGGAACCAATTTCGAACCTTAGAGTGTTTCTGAGTTCCAAGGGGTTACTTGGTCATGTTACAAAGCTCGGGAGGAGTAGCGGTAGAATAAAATCATAGATGGCATGGTATTTGACCACAGAGAGAGAGAGAGAGCTCAACACTTGGGGTGTTGGAACCGTAGGATCCATCGGGAGAAAAAGAATCATTCACGACCGTCAGATCTAGTAGTGGTGTGAGGAAGTTAGCCATGAATTCCTTTGGAAATCCATAGAGTAACAGAGTTTGTTCTTCACCGTAGGATCTATTCAGAAGGAAGGGAAATCCCTTACAACCATCAGATCTAGAGAAGGTGCAGAGGAGTTAAACCAGAAGCCCTTCAGACTTCGTGACTCCAGTGAATTTTGATGCCAGAAACAAGAGAAGGGCCGAAACCCGAAGCTCTGAAGTGGATCTACACCATAGATCTGGAGAGGAGAGATTGAGTTTTGGATCAAGAAAATGTCAAATGGTAAAACTCAGTGGTGAAGGGAAAAAGATCCCGAAGATCCAAAGTAGTGAGTCACAATGACGTCACTTGGATGGATGTGGACACATGGGATGTGTGCCACGTGATAGTGGGTTTTGAACCCGTAGAAGTTTGAAATTCCATATTGAAAATGACATGTGACACCCATCTGATTGGGCCACGAGTCAGTCACTAGTATTCTGCTGTGTGGCATCCTGTGTGAGTAGAGTTAGTGGGGCCTAAGTTTACATAACGTAGTTAAAGGTCGAAGGACCCACAGTGGCATTGATCATGATACATCAATATCAATGGCCAAAAGGCATTGCGGGGACCCAAGTTGCATGTAAGCTAATTAACCAAGGTGGTCCCGCAATCCAAACCGCGGTTTCACCGAGAGTTTATGTGTGAGCGTCAGAAGAATTGCAGGATGAAAGGTGGGTTCCTCCAAACCACCATTGCATGTCCTCGCAATTTGCAAAAGTGTAAGTAATGTGACATAATGATGTGAACAAAGTGTCATGGAAGTGTTCAGGGTGTGTGGATGTGAAATCTTCTGAAGTCCCGAAGTCCCGGAACTCAGACGCCTGAGGTTCCACAATGAGTGTTAGTCGTTGGATGCTGGGTAGATGTGGACCGTTGATCCACCCTACTACGTGAGTTCGGTAATTCAGAACTCTGAGTGAGTATTGTGTTATGCTGGGAAAACTTCCAAAGTCGAAGACCGAAGGCCCGAGTACGTGCTTATTGATCTAGTGCTTGGTCACAACCCATGGTCGCATGGGTTGGGGAACTGAGAGAAAGGGGATAGTGCCTGAAAACTTAGCAGAGAAGAGTTTTGAAAGTAGAAAACTATGGGGATTATTGATTGAATGAAAATCACAAAGAATGAAAACTGAACGTTTTCTTGAGTCAGATTTGTCTATGAATTCTGGGTAACTTGTTAAGGTTTGGTCGCCTGAAAAATTCTAGTTGTTTGAAAATTGTGTTTGCAGAAGTTTAACGAGTGCCAGAACCAGATAGAGTTACTACTAAGCATGGAGAAATGGAAGAGACACAGAATGCTTCCAGTTCAAAGAATGAAGCTAAAGGGATAGATGTTCATTTTTGAGTTGAAGGGTCAAACTCCAATGGGCATGGACAAGAGATAGATAAGGAAGGGCATATGATGAAGATCATTGAAAAATTGCAGAAAGATGCCCAAACTCACTGAACATATAGAAGAAATATCAGGAAAGCTCAGGATAAAAAAGGTGAATTCAACTTAAAGTTGATGAAGAGTCTAGAGAGAATAGAAAAGAATTTGGAACAAGAGATAGACTCGAGAAAAATCAGGAGTCACCTGACTTCTGAGGGAAGAAGATCAAGGAGTGTTGGTAAACACCATCATCACTCCCAAGGTCGCTCCAAGAGGAGGGCACACAGTAGTTCAAGCCCATATTCTAACATAAAGCACAAGAGATCTGAAGTGGATGAACTAAAGGGAGAAATGAAAAAGATTAAGCCTCCTATGTTTGATGGAGAACACGAGAAGGAGGAAGATGCCAAAACATGGTTGCTCGGCATGAGGAAATATTTCCAACTGCAGATTTATTCCTCTCATGCAAAAGGAAGAATTGTGATGTATCGATTGAAAGGAAAAACATCCATGTGGTGGGATCAACTTGTGAAGGTGAAACACATTAGAGAGAAAGATATCACTTGGAAAGAATTCAAGAGATATTTCAAGAATAAATACTTGAGTAAAAGTTACTATGACAGCAAGATGAAAGAGTTCTTTGAAATCAAGCTGGGTAGCATGACCATTGATGAATAAGAAACAAATGTTTTTGGAATTACTAAAGTATGTTCCATTCATCAAAGATGAGACTATCAAGATTCAAAGATATCTGAGTGGACTGCCACCTTCCATTGGGGACAAGATCTAGTATGATGACCCAAAAACTATGGAAGAAATGATAAAAAGAGAGAAATGATTATATGAGAAGTAAAGAGAGAAGCCTACTTTTCGGAAGGCTTTGGAAGACAAGAAGAAATTCCATATGGATCAGAGGAAGAAGGGAACTAAGCCACCCTTTTTCAGAAAGAGTCCTCAAGGACAACCATCTTTAAGGGAGCCCACGAAGGTGGAAGTAGGTGGGAAAATGCCAAGAACATTACCTATGGAATGTTGGGGTTGTAAAGGTAACCATAGGTACATATATTTCCCCCACAAAAATGATAAAGTGAGAGTTGTCCACAATGTACAATAGGCTGAAATAGTGGAGGACATGGGCAGTTGAATATGAAGGATCTACACATCCCTAGAAAACAAGAAAGTTGAATATCAATCGCACATGATTGAAGTGGAAGGTATTATTAACAACCATTCCTTTACTATTTTAATTTATTCAGGGGCTAGCCATAGTTATATAGATCCTAGAGTGGTGGAAAGTTTTCAATTGTCAAGAAGCAAGCATGAAAAGTCTTGGTTAGTGCAGCTGGCTACAGGAACTGTTGGCATAGGGGAAGACCCAGGGTTCATCTCCAAGAGCACACAAACAAGACCTAACTACTGGACCTTTCGACAACATTTGCGAAGCAGATGCAGTCTCACTGGAAGAAGCTATGAGGGGGTTGCAGGAAAGAGATGTATACAACCAAGGGGAATATCAAGTGGATCCAACACTAGAATAACACATCATGCATAGATCACTTATCAACTTGTTGGCAGCCAATTCAATTTTTCCATTGCCTTAAAATCTGCCTACACCTATGTCTTCTGAAATTCAAATTTCCATCGCATTTTGCAAATAGACGATATTTTCATTTCATGCGACACTTGCAAATTGGTTTCAATTCAGTTTTCACGACTGAAAGCATGAAAACTCCTCCATCGTTATTTGGACTGTCATGATCTTCTCATTGATATTTTGAAAGGCACTTTACCATTGGTTTATCAAGTGGCTGGAATGATTTTTCAAACTATGTCCATCTACCTACTCTTACTTTGATTGCGCAATTTGATTTTTTTTATTTAATTGATAAGGCATTGAGCATGTTAATTTATGAATTATACTTGATTATATAGGGGTCATGGTTGATTTTGGTTTTTATATGATGTGATCCTTACTATTATAAGCTCTTGGCTTATCGATTTTATGAAATCTCTTGTCACAATGTTTTATAAACTTTGATTACACATTATGCAACAAGCACATGGGTAACATATGAGTCTGATTTCATATTGAATGGCAATAGTTTGAAGTCATGCAATGGCACGTTGGTTAAACATTTGGGTTTTGATTTAATGGTTTGAATTATTACTTGGCGCATGTTTAACTTTGGGTTTGATTTATGTTGAACATTCATGGTGTCAAGCAATAGATTGGCATATTGGTTTACTATCCACCATTTAAGTTTTGGGTTGGCCGAATATTTTGGCTTATGATTGATTGAACAACGTGTACCTTGTCATTACTGTTATTCATGGCGGTGGATAATCCCACCACCCTCGCACACATACATTAATTTTCTCCCCTTTCATCGTTCTCATGCTGTTAGCCCAAATGATTTTGCTCCTGTGTGTTTAATCTGAACCCTACCATGCGCCCGCACCATGGCTCTAGTCGTAAGGGCTGAACCCAATGGTAGCCAGGCATTGTTGATGTTCAACGATGCTTACAGTGACCTTGAGGAATTTGGATGGCCCTCGTTCATATGAAAGTTTGATGGCTATAACCCTAGCATGGCTCGACAATTTGCATTAACCTTTGATGGCTGCCGAGCCAAGGTTGGGGATGTGCAATTGGAAATTGACGAGCAATTTCTCAATTTAGCTACCGGTCTGCCTGCTGTCGGACAGAAATGGTCAAAAAATTACAAAGTGGAAGATGTCCCGTGGACATTGCTCTTCCAGTCACGAAGAGTGAGCTCCTGTGACAAAGGTTTGCCCGTGAATATGCTCAAGCAATGTTGGCATGACTTGCTGATGATAACAAAGCAGTTCATCACTTGCGAGGACCGGTATGGTTTCTTTTTCTTGTACCACCTTCGGCTACTTATGGTTTTCATGGGATATGAACTTAATATGCCTTACTACTTGCATAGGAGTCTGTTTAAAATGTCTAAAAGATACAAACGGAACCAGGCTGATAACAACCTATTTCATTTTGGGTTAATTAAAATGCTTGTGGTTTGTCATTTGGGGTTACACCGAGACTGTTGGAATGATTTTCTTAAACGCAATGATTTTGATGACTCAAGCCCACCACAGGTTGACAAACCTGTGGTGAGAAAGAGAAATTTGGTACCCCCTGTGCCTTACAGTGCTCTGTTACCTAAACCCCTACCCGATTCACCTATTGACCTACCCAGTTCTGTGACCAATCATGTCGAAATTGTTAAACCCGTGGATAAAAGGCCTAAAGCCAAGCCTACTGCGAATTCTAAAGGTAAAATTAATGCCCGGTTAATCTCTTGCATGGCAAGAAACAAACCGAAAACTTCTGTCAACCCTGACCCTATTATGGTGAGTGAAGACTCTGACTCAGAGGTTGAACGTTACCTGGAAAGTGAGTATCCCTATTCTGAAGGTCTGTGTGATAAACCCGCATACGATTTCGTGAAGAACCTACCACCTTGCTTGCAAACTGACCCTAATTATCCAGGCATCAAAATGCGTTGTGAAACCCCTGGTGACTCGTCGAAACCCCCTCCTGCTCTAGCCGAACCAGCTGCTCCACCATGTGATAAGTGTGGCTCATGGTTGGAAAGGTATTACCTTGATGTGCCAATGCTACAGTCCAGAATCCATGCTCTGGAGGATCAAGTTGCAAGGCTCACCAGTCGAAAGGCAAAGATGCCATCCACTGATAAGAAACAACGAACAACATGTTCGATTTTGTTTAGGAATGTGGAGTCGGCTATAGCGGTCATCAATTCAAAATTGGCATAGCTCGAGCAACCTCACTGGTATGACTATCACTTGTTTATATGACAAACTCACAGCTCTGTTTACAATGTGGATTTGTTTTGACACTATATGCATTATTGTATATAATTCTGTTTTGATAAATCAATTTCTTTATCGTTTTAAGTTTTGATTGGATTTGGCTTTGATTCGATTGATCGTGGGATAGATTTGATTGTTTTAATTTGGTTTCAATTGAATACTCTGTTGATTATTGAAGTTGTTAATATCTTTTCTAAACAGAGGTCGTTTGTGGTATTCTAATTTTGAACACAGTCAATATCTCATTTCGAATTGGTTATATTCTATACGATATGATCGACAACTATTGTGATTTTATATTCCATGTCTTTTTGACCAATTCGAATACCATTCTGTTAATACACAACCAAATTGCGAATGGATATGAATTGCAACTATTATATCCAACCAATCGATTCACATTGTTTGACCGTGTTATCAGTCCGATTCATATTACAACAAATATATTGTTTTTATGCCTAGGATTATGATTAGGTGGTTCATTCCAAACGTCTTGGGTTATTTAGACAACCCAGGACCGGTTCCACTCTCTCAATTGATGGACGGACAATTTCTCCCGTAAAAAAATGGCACTAGAAGGAGGGCCAAAAATTAATTAATGGCACGAGGCGGTCGCAAGACTCCTCCCCCACCTAATCGCACACCCATAGTGATTAGAATCCATTCACAAGATAATATCCCCCCTCAAACAACAACTAATTCAACCGAAGATCCGTAGATCTCAGTCGAGCCAGCAATCCCTAATCCTATAGGTGGTGATCTCCAAGAGATCGTTCGCCAATCTCTTATCAAAACACATAGTGCCTTAGCCAGTCTTAGGCAACCAAACCGCCCATGGGGTCAACCTTTAGACTTCTCTGATATTAGAGAATAGTTAGGTGACATTGACCTCGCTGTGAATTCTCCAGAGCCAAACTTAAATCCTGCTGCAGGAGGATCTGGGATACCTCCTTCACCACCTCCTTCATCTCCTTCCTCTTCTGGAGGAGATTCCTCTTTTGATGAAGGCAATCCACCTTCTCATCCTTCCACACCCAATTCCCCTATGGAAAATTAGAACAACCCTGCTAGACCCTGGTTGGACCAGGATGCTGTAGCTGTACCTGGAGCCCAACACCCTTTACCTAAGCATCCGGAGAAATGGCTTCCTAAGTTTGATCCCGATTCAAAATAGATAGCCGAAGATCATATCAAAAACTTTATGTTAGCCATTAGACTCCGTAATGTTGAACATGAAGATGTTGTCTGTAGGTTGTTCCCTTATACCTTTGAGGGTAATGCATCCACTTGGTACTTTGCCCAACAACCCCATACCACAGTGTCTTGGGAAAAGTTTGAGTCATGCTTTTTGGAAAAATTCGGAGATGGAAAACCTCCGGAAGTCTTAGTCACGGATCTTTCAAGCTTAAAAATGAACTCAAAAGAAAAAGTTAAAGATTTTAATCAAAGATTTTTAACACTTAAAAATCGAATCCCTGCAGACTCTATGCCTACTGAGAGTCTTGTAATAGCTTACTACACTAAAGCTCTACATCAAAGTATAGCTATTTGGGTTAAGAGATCTAAAAAGGCCACGTTGTTAGAAGCCTTCGAAGAGGCTACTCAGATTGAAAAATATATACTTAGTCTTAAGGATTCCTCTAGCAACGAAACTGAGACTGTTTCTTCTTCCAAAAAGAATATCGAAACTCCCTAGACCTACACAAAACAAAACACAACCCAAAAACTCTGATTTGGAAAATTTAACCAAAGTTGTACAAAAATTATCTAATCAAGTTATAGATTTAAAAAGGTCGACGAAAGAAGCCTCTTCGAGTAAAGGACCCTACAAACCTCCTTTCCGAAAGCCTTTTCCCGCCAATCGGCCTAATCCAAACCTTAAGGGCTTGAACCTAGAAAGTTTTCAATGTGCTCTCCAGACAATTCTAGGAACCCAAGATGACTTGATGCCTCTTGAAATCCCTCAAGAGGAAGTCGAGCAGGAAACAACTCAAGAAGAAGAGTATTCTCCAAATATCTTTGGACACTTCTTGGATAGTATCTTTCAAGCCAACTTCGAGACTGTTCACCCTTACAACACTAGGAGCAAGACAGCAAATAAACCTCCTGCCGAGAATACTACAAATTCACCTCCAAATCCATCTAAATCAGTAGAAACTAAACAAAGTAATGCTGGCCCTAAATTAGATTATGATGTTGTTGAATATCTTAAAAAATTACGGGCTAACATTTCTATTTATGAGTTGTTGAAATTTCCATTTTTGTTACAGAAGATGTTGCAAAATATTTTAGACAATGGCAAGAATGGTAATTCAAATGGTAATAAGGTTGTGCAAAGCAAAGCTCTGCTGAAGACTTCCACAAAAAATAATCTTGATCCTCAAGATAAAGGAAGCATTCCTGTACCAAATGTAAATAATGTAAATAACGCAAGTAATGTAGATAAAGTAGCATTAGAAACTGCGAGTAAGAAACCACAAGCTACAACTCTAAGTACTCGCAAGAATGTACCTCCTTTTCTTTTAAATTTCGAAATCTTCAAAAGAAATGTGCATAATTGTATGGTTGACTCAGGAGCATCGTCAAATGTGATGCCTTGGTCAGTTTGCCAAAAGATTAACGCCGAAGTAGAACCATCTTCTTTGAAAATTATACAACTTGATCAAATAGATGTTAAAGTTATAGGCGAACTGAAAAATGTATTAATTAGATTACCGTCTAACCCAAAGGTTCATCAGGTTATTGATATAATTGTGGTGGATATTCCATAAGTGTATGGTATGTTTTTGAGCAGGGACTGGTCGGAGCAACTACATGGTTACTTCGCAACGGATTGGTCTCACTTATGGCTTCCAGACAATGGTAAGCCCAACGAGATCAGGGTGAATCGTGAGCATTACCTCAAGTTCACAATAACATACTTGAATGACCCCAATGAACCATATACACCTCCGGCGGATTCACCTAAAGTCCAAGGGATGGACACCTTCTTCGGAAATTTCATGGCTGAAGCTTCACCTATCAACAATCTGCAACAGCAATCCGAGATCATAGCATGTACGCAACCAACAGCTTCTATCCAACAGTCCTGTGAGCCCAATGGAAATCAAATTTGGTCTCTATATTTTGACGGTTCTAAGTCTAAAGAAGGATCTCGTGCAGGCTGCATCATTATCGATCCGGCAGGTAACAAAACATTATTGGCTTGTAGGCTAGAATTTGAATGTACTAACAATATTGCAGAATATGAGGCTTTATTGCAAGGTCTCAGAAAATCCTTGGACATGCACATTCAAAATCTGGTTGTATTCGGCAACTCTGAGATAGTGGTCAGGCAGGTGAGAGATTTTATACATTGTCTTTCCCCGCATCTCAAATGTTACCAGTCTGAGGTATGGAGTTTAATGAACAAATTTTCTGCTTTTAATATAAATTCTATCCCTAGATTAAATAATGCTGAAGCAGATCTACTAGCTAATGTTGCCTCTAAACTTCTTCCTGCAGAAGGCTTATCCCCAAAAGCATTCTCCATGGAGCTATTGTTTCGACCATCTGTTCCTGACAATATCACAAACTGGAGAGTATTTGATGATGATCAACAGATCATTAACTTTTTGCACATGGAAGAAACCTTTCAAGGCGTGGTGATAGATGAAAAAACGCACGACGACAATTTGCACGATTTTACGGTAATACCTAATCCGAAATATCCGGAGGCTCTATCGGACATGGTAAATTCCATACCCAAATCTGTTGTTAGACTAGAAAAGTTTTATGATTTTAAAGATAAATTTAAAAAGACGGTCAATTGCAAAACCAACAGTTCCTCATTGTCTTATGAAAAAGTCAATTTAGGGACTAGTGAAAATCCTCAGTGTATCAACTTAGGCTTGGGATGTTCTAGACAAGAAAAAGATGCTTTTGTTAAATTATTTAAAGAATTCAAGGATGTCTTTGCATGGACTTATGATGACCTTAAAACGTTCGATCCTAATATTATACAGCATGTCATCCCGATGAAGCCCCAAACTTTACCCTTCCAACAAAAACTAAGGAAAATGCATCCTAAACTAGAACCGATCGTACAAAAAGAATTGAATAAACTCCTAAGTGCTAAAATAATTTTTCCTGTTAGACACACTCAATGGGTATCCAACCTCGTCCTAGTGCAGAAGAAAAATGGGGAAATTCAACTTTGTGTCGATTTCCGAAACCTCAACAAAGCGTCTGACAAAGATAATTATCTTGTCCCTCCCATGGAATAGATCCTTCAACAAGTATCTGGGTCCGAGAGGCTATCCTTACTAGATGGTTTCTCTGGATACAACCAAGTCTTTATGTCTCTGTCAGACCAATTAAAAACTACCTTTCGTACCCCGTGGGGCACTTATGCTTATCGCAAAATGCCCTTTGGATTGATTAATGCTAGTGCTACCTTTCAGAGAGCAATGGACATTGATTTTAGAGGCTTAATCAATCATTCCGTAGTAGTCTACTTAGATGATGTGACTGTTTATTCTAAAAACAAAGACGATCATCTATCTCACTTACGAGTTGTTCTACTACGATGTCGTAAATACGACATCTCCTTGAACCCCAAGAAGTCGATCTTTGCAGTAGAACAGGGTAAATTACTAGGATTCATTGTGTCTAGTGATGGAATGATTATTGACCCTGAGAGGACCCAAGTCATCACTAAACTTCCCCCGCCTACCTCCAAAAAATCCATGCAGTCTTTCCTAGGCCAGATTAATTTCGTGAGAAGATTTGTCCCCAGTTTCTCCGAAATGGTCAGGCCTCTTCAGAACTTGATTAAGAAAGACACCCAATATCACTGGGGACCTACAAAAAACCTAGCTTTCAATTCTATAAAGAAGGCCATAATAGACGCTCCGTCTCTCATGAGCCCTGATTTCTCTCAAGACTTTACACTCTATACTTTTTCCTCTGATCGTTCCTATGTCGTAGTCCTAACTCAGAAGAATTCCGAGAACAACAAAGTACCCATCGCCTTTATGAGCTCTACTTTCAAAGGTGTTGAACTTAACTACCCAGCGGTCGATCGACAAGCCTATGCTATCTTCAAGGCAGTTAAGCATTTCCGGTATTATCTTTTGAAGTCAAGGACGAAGGTCATTGTCCCTTACCTTGCCGTAAGGAACTTATTAGTGCAAAAGGAGTTAGGAGAGAAAATATCCAACTGGGTCACTTCCTTGCAGGAGTATGACTTAGAAATCACCCTAGAACAGATCGTGAGAGGCCAAGAGTTGTGTAAGTTGGTAGTTTATTCAGAAACCGAACAACAAGAAGATAGTGATACGACAAACCTAGAACAACATGATCAAAGTTTGATTTGTTGCGCACAAAACCTCGTAAGTCCTTGGTACGATGATATTAGACACTGTCTTCAACATGGATCAGCACCCCATCACCTTGACCCGGCCAAAAGAAGAGCGTTGAGACTAAAGTCCGCCTCCTTTTATCTAGTTAACGGTATACTGTTTCGTCACAATTTTGATGGCATACTGATGCATTGTCTTGAAAAAGATGAAGCAGAGAAAGTCTTGCTTGAGTTGCATGAAGGTGAAGCTGGTGGTCACTTCGGTGGTGATACCACTGTTCATAAGGTTTTAAGAGCCAGTTACTACTAGCCCACGCTTTTTAGGGACGCCCATGCCTTATGCCGTAAATGTATCATTTGTCAGAAAGCATCAAGGCAATTGCAAAAATCAGCCTTCCCCTTGCAACCCGTTTCAGTTGATTCTCCTTTCCAGCAATGGGGCCTTGATATAATTGGTCCTATTAACCCTGCATCCTCACAATAGCACAAGTAGATTGTGATAGCCACTGATTACTTTACTCGATGTTCTGAAGCCACCGCACTAAGAACTGTTAACACAAGTCAGGTGATCACTTTTATAAACTTGAATATCATCACCCGTTTTGGTATCCCTGATTGTCTATTCTTTGATAACGCTTCATACTTTTCTTCTCTTGAGATGAGTGAGTTCTCTTTAAAGAAGGGAATAAAGCTGAAGTATTCTGCTAGTTATTACCCCCAGGGCAACGACTTAGCAGAATCAACCAACAAGAACTTGATCAAAATTATCAAGAGAACCGTGGCTAAAAATCACAAGAATTGGCACAATGCACTGCTTAATGCACTGTGGGCTGATAGGGTAACACCCAAAGCCGCTATAGGTAATTCCCCCTTTTTCCTAGTTTATGGAAGAGAAGCCATTCTGCCACCTCACATTGTTCTTCCTTCACTCCAATTGTCACAAAAAGTTCAAGAAGAAGATTGTCCCCCTTTAGAAAGCTGTATTAACGCTTTGATGAAGTTAGAAGAAGTAAGAACCCAAGCTAAGCGTAAGTTAGACCAACATCAACAACTGATTAAAAGTTGGTTCGATTCTAGTTCTGCTTTTGATAGGAATTTTGAAGTAGGCGATCTTGTCTTAAAGTGGGACAAACCACACGAAGGAAAG
>JZKD02S1895140.1:345066-361749 GCA_000966675.3 Picea glauca | reverse complement strand
AGGGTGAACACACCAAGTTTCAAAATTTGTGGCTTGGGCCATTTTTGATTGCTGAAAAGTTGGGTCCTAGTTCCTTTCGATTGCAGAATCTTGAAGGGTAGCTTGAAACCTATCCGGTGAATGGCCAAGCCCTGAAAAGATACTTCGCTTGATTGCTACCCTTGTATATTATGTAAATATTTCCTTTTGTCTTTATTTTTCCTTTGTTTTCGTTTTTGGTTTTGATTTGACTGATCAGTTCTTTTTATGTTTTTGAAACATATGTCTGCCAGTGCCCTGAGCCATTCAGACAAAGACCATAGGAAAATCTCTTCGCTGAAATAACTTCTGAAAGATTGTACGAACATCAATGATATATTGCTGAAATTGATATTCTATTGGAAAATTTTGTTGTTTGAAAGAAGTTTACTAATTTCAATCTCTGAGCAAAGTTTGTCACGATCATCTATTATCTTTTTACGCTATCCCTTTTCCGTAAAGGAATGACTCAAAAATGATGTCTCCCTGTCATAGTAAGTTGTTTTAGAAATAAAACATTTCAGGAGTTGAATAAAGGACAGTGTAAAAAAAAAATAAAATCTGATGAGGTCTAAAAAATATGAGAAAATACCAAGATTTTTCAGCGTCACCCCGCTTAGCTATACACAAAAGAAAAACAAAATTAAAATGTTAATAAGAGCTGTGGGAAGTGTTTGTAAACCCATAGGGATACTAAACAGGTCCGCTGGCAGCGGGTAAATGCAAGCATGGTGCCAAGACAACTTCACCGGGGTACTGAACAGGCCCGCTGGTAGCGAAGCAATGTTGGGTACATGAAAATCTGCAAAAAATATAAGAAACCTCTTTAATGTCATTTATTCTGATATAGAACTTCTTGACAGGATACAGACGTCTGAGTGGGTTAAATGGAAACCCTGTCGAGGCTATGGACGCCTGCTGGCAGTAGTGGCCATGCCAACAGTATTGAAGATTTTATCATTAATATCGTGACTTACTTATCTTAAGACTGTTATTAGTTTGCGAATTTTAAAACATCGCTGGAAAATATGGTAAATGATGATGTTTGTACGATTTTCTGATCGTTGTTTTTGATTTGAATTTTTCTTTGCTGTCCTAATCTGAATTTGTTTCTTTCGACAGAGATAACTTCTTCTCCCAGTGTGTCGCCATTGTTAGCAGCCAATTCAATTTTTCCATTGCCTTAAAAGCTGCCTACACCTATGTCTTTTGAAATTCAAATTTCCATCGCATTTTGCAAATAGACGATATTTTCATTTCATGCAACACTTGCAAATTGGTTTCGATTCAGTTTTCATGACTGAAAGTGTGAAAACTCCTCCATCGTTATTTAGACTGTCATGATCTTCTCATTGATATTCCGAAAGCCACTTTACCATTGGTTTATCAAGTGGATGGAATGATTTTTCAAACTATGTCCATCTACCTACTCTTACTTTGATTGCGCAATTTAATTTTTTTTATTTAATTGATAAGGCATTGAGCATGCTAATTTATGAATTATACTTGATTATATAGGGGTCATGGTTGATTTTGGTTTTTATATGATGTGATCCTTACTATTATAAGCTCTTGGCTTATCGATTTTATGAAATCTCTTGTCACAATGTTTTATAAACTTTGATTACACATTATGCAACAAGTGCATGGGTAACATATGAGTCTGATTTCATATTGAATGGCAATAGTTTGAAGTCATGCAATGGCGCGTTGGTTAAACATTTGGGTTTTGATTTAATGGTTTGAATTATTACTTGGCGCATGTTTAACTTTGGGTTTGATTTACGTTGAACATTCATGGTGTCAAACAATAGATTGGCATATTGGTTTACTATCCACCGTTTAAGTTTTGGGTTGGCCGAATATTTTGGGTTATGATTGATTGAACAGCGTGTACCTTGTCATTACTGCTATGCATGGCGGTGGATAATCCCACCACCCTCGCATGCGTACATTAATTTTCTCCCCTTTCATCGTTCTCATGCTGTTAGCCCAAACGATTTTTCTCCTGTGTGTTTAATACGAACCCTACCATGTGCCCGCACCATGGCTCTGGTCGTAAGGGATGAACCCAATGGTAGCCAGGCATTGTTGATGTTCGACGGTGCTTACAATGACCTTGAGGAATTCGGATGGCACCCGTTCATATGAAAGTTTGATGGCTATAAACCTAGTGTGGCTCGACAATTTTCATTAACCTTTGATGTTTGCCGAGCCAAGGTTGGGGATGTGCAATTGGAAATTGACGAGCAATTTCTCAGTTTAGCTACCGGTCTACCTGTTGTCAGACAAAAATGGTCAAAAAATTGCAAAGTGGAAGATGTCCTGTGGACATTACTCTTCCATTCACGAAGAGTGAGCTCCTGTGACAAAGGTTTTCCCGCGAATATGCTCAAGCAACGTTGGCACGACTTGCTAATGATAACAAAAAAGTTTATCACCTGCGAGGGCCGGTATGGTTTCGTTTTCTTGTACCACCTTCGACTACTTATGGTTTTCATGGGCTATGAACTTAATATGCCTTACTAATTGCATAGGAGTCTATTTAAAATGTCTAAAAGATACAAACGGAACCAGGCCGATAACAACCTATTTCATTTTGGGTTAATTAAAATGCTTGTGGTTTGTCATTTGGGGTTACACCGAGACTATTGGAATGATTTTCTTAAACGCAATGATTTTGATGACTCAAGCCCACCACAGGTTGACAAACCTGTGGTGAGCAAGAGCAAGTCGGTACCTCCTGTGCCTTACAGTGCTCTGTTACCTAAACCCCTACCCGATTCACCTATTGAACTACCCAGTTCTGTGACCAATCATGTCGAAATTTTTAAACCCGTGGCTAAAAGGCCTAAAGACAAGCCTACTATGAATTCTAAAGGTAAAAATAATGCCCGATTAATCTCTCGCATGGCAAGAAACAAACCGAAAACTTCTATCAACCCTGACCCTATTATGGTGAGTGAAGACTCTAACTCAGAGGTTGAACGTTACCTAGCAAGTGAGTATCCCTATTCTGAAGGTCTGTGTGATAAACCCGCATACGATTTCATGAAGAACCTACCACCTTGCTTGCAAAATGACCCTAATTATCCAGGCATCAAAATGCCTTGTGAAACCCCTGGTGACTCGTTGAAACCCCCTCCTGCTCTAGCCGAACCAGCTGCTCCACCATGTGATCAGTGTGGCTCATGGTTGGAAAGGTATTACCTTGATGTGCCAATGCTACAGTCCAGAATCCATGCTCTGGAGGATCAAGTTGCAAGGCTCACTAGTCGAATGGCAAAGATGCCATCCACTGATAAGAAACAGGGAACAACAGGTTCGATTTTGTTTAAGAATGTGGAGTCGACTACATCGGTCGTCAATTCAAAATTGGCATAGCTCGAGAAACCTCACTGGTATGACTATCACTTGTTTATATGAAAAACTCACAGCTCTGTTTACAACGTGGATTTGTTTTGACACTATATTCATTATTCTATATAATTCTGTTTTGATAAATCAATTTCGTTATCGTTATAAGTTTTGATTGGATTTGGCTTTGATTCGATTGATCGTGGGAGAGATTTGATTGTTTTAATTTGGTTTCAATTGAATACTCTATTGATTATTGAAGTTGTTAATATCTTTTCTAAACACAGGTCGTTTCTAGTATTCTAATTTTGAACACAGTCAATATCTCATTTCGAATTGGTTATATTCTATACGATATGGTCGACAACTATTGTGATTTTATATTCCATGTCTTTTTGACCAATTCGAATACCATTCTGTTAATACACAACCAAATTGCAAATGGATATGAATTGCAACTGTTATATCCAATCAATCGATGCGCATTGTTTGACCGTGTTATCAGTCCGATTCATATTACAGCAAATATATTGTTTTTATGCCCAGGATTATGATTTGTTTCTATATTTGACTTAGTCACGATTCGATTCGATTCTTGCCCAGTTTACGTTTATCACCTCTGTCGATTTGATGACGGTTGTGATCATTATTTTGGTCATGTCTATTGACTGTGTAATGCTCAACAATCGAAGTCTATGGCAAAGTCTGGTGGATTAAAAAAATCGTAACAGCCTTTCCATATTGGCATTTGATTAAAAAAATATGAATCTTATACAGCAGTAACTAATCGATTATGATTGTGTTCGATCATGATTGTACCGAGTATGACTGTGTTTGATTACATCGTATCTTATACGATATGATTCACTGCTTAATTTCGTTTGGATATGAGACAGTTTGGTTACTACTTGACCCAATTTTATAACAACTAAAACAGAGCATTCTTATCCTGTTTCGATTGCATCCTTTTCGATTTTGTTTAATTTGAATGATAAATTTGCTTGAACCATTAGTAATTTGATTTTAATGTTTATTAAAAGAAAATTAAATTGGATTGTTTTAAAAAGATTTCCTTTGATTTCTATCTGGTCCTGTATGCTATTTTAGACCAGCTACAGAATCAAATGATTATGTAGCTAAGTCTGTAGGATCAAATTTTTGTTATTTTGTTACTGAAATATCTCTCTAATTTGATAATTGTGTTCTATTGCAGGTAAATTCGAAATTGCCGTTGATTTTATGAGCAGTTAGGGGATATTTCAAAGATTTCTCTTGCATTTTGATTTCCTAGTTTAGTTGATTTTGGGATTTTTCCCAGATTATGTAAAACATTTTGATATTATCCACAGGGAGGTTTTACCCTGTGGATAGACTTATATATACTTATGATTTTTGTAATAATGTTCATCCTCATTCGTGGAAGAACAAGGATATGGAGTTATAATACAGATTGAAGCAGAATTTGGTGTTTTGACACATCTTTAGCTTCTCATTATATCAGCATTTTGTTTCATATGGTGTATATCAATTTGTATATGGTTTATGACTAGTTTAGCTATCTTGATCATGTGCAAATGATATAATTTTAATTACTGTAATCCATATCTGGTTTCTTCCAATTGTATAAAAGATATAACAATTGTCTAATTCAGTTTGTGAATGACAGGTTTATCTTCTTCATGAATTGAATTGTTAAATATAAGTTTTTGCATAACAGGTTTCCCTTATTGCAGAGACTTATAATCACATAATTGTTATGATCTTTTATGTCTTGTTTGTCTTGTAAATAACTCGAAGAGCAGCGCAGCCAATCATTTATGAAAATCTCTTGGATTAACCGGTGCGAGTTTCCTTCCTCCGACCAGCTTCAAAGACATCAAACGCAGGACAAAATAGGAGCGCTTCCAGGTCAGTTAGTCGCTTATCCGTTCACTGTTTTTATTAGTAGTTTATTTTAGATATTAGTTTAAGTTAGAATTGATATATTAGATCGTTTAATTTCAGTAGTTTTATTTCTTTTTCATAAAATATAAAAATAAAAAAACAAAGATCTCTGGCTGTCTTAGGACAGAAAGCATTTGATTTTTACAGGTTTTATTTAAATCTGCCAGTTGTCTATAATGTATATTTGTGAATAAGTTGTATTATAACTAATAGCTAAACAATTAACTAGTAGAATTAGTGTAATAGTAATTAGTAGAATAGTTAGTGTAATTTGTATTTAGTTTTAGTTTATATAGTAGATTGTTTTAATTAGATTAGTGTATTAGTTTTTTTTATTTAGTTGTAGTTAGTTTGTTTTAGTTAGTTTTAGTTTGTTTAATTAGTTTTAGTTAGTTTTATTTGTTTAGATAGATTAGTTAGTTTAGGTTAGTTTTCTCTTTGGTTTTCTTAGGAGACCTTAGAGAGGCCAACAGAGACGTTAAACCTATCAGGGTGGTTCATTCCAAACGGCTTGGGTTATTTAGACAACCTCGGACCGGTTCCACTCTCTCACTTGATGGACGAACAATTTCGCCCATCAACACAACTTAGATCTACTCCACACAACTATCTATCAGATCTAATACAATAATGCAATAACAATATATCAATGACTAAGAACAGAACATCAATCACATATATGACACAAGATATACGTGGTTCACCCTCTCTCCAGGGCTACGTCCATAGAACTGTGCTTATAATATATTTAGATGAAGCATACAGTTCTTGTTTGTTCTCTTAGCTAGCATATCTTCTTTCTTCTCCTCTCTATTTCTCCCCTCCCTGTACACCCAGCTGCAGGGTTGATCTTCACACCCAGTTGAAGATCTTACAATACAGAAGGCTCTTATACTCAACACTTCTTTCTCACACAATATCACTCACTCAATTACACAATGACAAAGACAACAACAACAACCATAATACCAACAAAAACCCAACCCAGGTCCTCTAGACCTTTATTTATACATTACAATCACTCATCGACATCCTTAGGTCAAAACCTAGGTGTCAAAACCCTAGATACCAAAGCCCTAGGTGTCTAAAACACTAGGTCAACTTGACCTGTGTTTTTAAGGCTTCACCAACCTATCTTTCCTTCCTTCTTGTGCGATGCTCTAAAGAATCCAACAATGGGTTTTTCCACTTGTTGAGTTGTCCACTATCCTTCTTCCTTGCTAATCTATCATCCTCGATCTCCTCGTCCAACAAATTTCTTCCTTTTTCTTCAATTTGTATTTCTTCTCTTTTGCTCACTTCGACCTAGTAACAGTGACTATGTATTCCACACAGTTCACATTTTTCCTTTTATTTCTTGATCTTCACTTACTTTCATAACCAAGGGAAAACAAGCCCCCAACACTCACATGTGAATTGTCCTGAGGCACTTTAGATCTAACCTTTCTGTTTTACTTCGACTTCAGACTGCGCAGTGAAGCCTCTGCTTTCTATTCTCTGCCTCCTCTCCTTCCCTATGCAGACTGTCTTTTCCATGTCTGGTATCTAGTTTCAACTGCACCAGGTACCTAAATCCTTTTCCTCATTCTTTTACTGAGAGCTACAAGGCAATTGGTTGTCAAATACAATTTCAACTAGCTCCCATTCACTAATCCTTCCTTCCATTCTCCATTCAAAGTCTTCAGTTGTGCAATGCCTCCTTCTATAACATAGGCGATCTGTTTACATGATCCATCTATAAAATAATATACCTTCTGGACTCCCACATTATCTAACACTTCGTCAGTGAATGGTGTAGGGAAGGGGTCATGTAAACAAGCATTGTTCATCTTCCTGATATCTACACAGATCCTAATTTCTTCTATCTTCTTGTATTGTACCACCATAGGGCTAATCAATTATGATTCTTTGACAAGTTCTATAATTGCTACTTCTAGCATTCTATCGAGCTCAATATTCACCTTCTCCTTTTACTTAGGGTTCAGTCTGTAGGGTCTTTGTTTGACTAGGCTTGCATCTGGTTTCAAAGGGAACCTCATTTCTCCCATAGGCCCTTTAATTCCCTTCATATTAGTAAACTTGGTTAGAAAAAAGTCATGATATTCATGCAGTAATTCTGTTATCTTTTCAATAGTAGCAGCATCCCAATAATCTCCAACATTTGCAATCTTCGGTGTCTGCTCTGTTCCAATGCTGATCTTATTAATTTTTATCGGTTGTCCAATGAATGGTAGCTCAACTCCTGGTCCTTCCACATCTCTCTAGACTTCTATTTCAACAATGTTCACCTTCCTAACATCATCGTCTTCATCAACATTGATATTGTAATAGCCTTGTAGTTTCTGGAGAGGCGTAGTCCATTCATCCTCTTCTTTTTTTAAAGGGGGGCTAGAGGCCTCCTCAAATACTTTGTCTTACAATCTGTAACACTTGATCTACTGAAGGATATTTACTGTCAAATAAGAAGGTGGTTACAAAGTTTTGAGTCATACCTTCCCAATCTGCAGTGATGAGGCATAGCTCCGCTTGAAGGTACCAGTTGATAGGGGTTGTTTCTAGTGGGTTAATGAACTTGTGCACCCACTTCTCCTGAAGAATGGTTCTCCAGGATTCCTCACAACTTCACACATGGTCCTTTGGGAATCTTCGACCTATGTAACGAACTTCGCAACCTTCTACTTGTGATAAAAACCATGCGGTCATCAGGGTACGACATTGTACCCATTTTGTGATGTGGTTTTTGTGTGTCTCCCACCATCTTGCTGGTGTTTCTTCAAGGCCTCATCCATTGCCAACAAGCGTTGTTGTGTTGGTACACTTTCTTCAAAGTTCGATAAGAAGGTTTCTAATGGATTCATATCATCAAAGTTTGGTAATTTACTTACTATTGTGCCGATCTAGCATACTTCCTTAATTAATCTAGCACATCTCCTTGTATATACTTCATACATTTTGGTTTTCCATTTCTCCATTGCTTCTTCTGAATATGATGAACATGCATTGTCACTTTTCCATCTTAGGTTTCCATTTCCCATAGGATTAATGTAATCATGTTGTCTGGATGTTAATTTATATATGTTTTCCAGTTCATATGTGTGTTCTTCTTCTCTGATAGGTTTTGTGTATCGCTGACCTTCATCTGGATCTAAAGGTGCAATGACCCTAAGGCCATATATTTAAAACATCATACATATTTTCTTTAAATCAACCACAGTGGAATTATTGAAAGCCTAATCAATTCCTAACAGTGCAGGGTAAGGGCCACTATCATCAACTATCTCAATTGCCTCAAAATATAGAAATGTTCTTACTCCGTTGATGTCCACGATGAGATGTTGCAATCTTCCAAAGGGGCTTACATCTTGATGATTAGCAATATTAATTGTGATAGGGGAATAAATCAACTTCGGTTTTCCCATCACTGCCCAGGTTTTCTTCATCATGACGTTGACCTCCAACCCTAAGTCGAGGACCACATAGTCTATATCATATTCTCCTATATGAGCATTCAAGTGTAGTTCCTTATTTGTCCTTCTCGTCTTGGATAGTTGATGTACTAATTTATTCAGTAAAGGATCTATCCTTCCTATCTCATATTGTCTGATTAAATTTTGTAGCTCTTGTACAACACTTTCGTCCTGAATCAACTTAATGCATGTAAATAAAAATTCCATGATCTTGATTACCTCTTGTCCTTCTTTTGGTGATCAAATTCCAGGGGCATTCCATATTCTCTTACTTCTGGCCATGTCTTTGATGAAGAACCCTGGTCTTCTTTGAACTCTTTTCTTGCCTCCTCAAATATTTGTAATTCTTTCTTTGCATCAAATGTTTGGGTCTTCTCTGTAGCTTTCCAGATTCCAAAGTCCTCTATAGCCTTTCCTTGGGTTAGTCTGTCTTCTCCTGTAACAATGCCTCCTCTAGTGATAAAAACGACTCTAGGTTATTCTCCTTGAGGTTCAACATATATCAGTTTCACTTGTGGGTTCTGCTGAGGTCCTTGTCTTTCCTGAAGCTTAGCTAGCAGCACAAGACAATCCTTTATAACATGTTCGAAGGAACTGTAGTAGTTGCAAGTAGTGCAAGGGTTCTGACAGTCCCTTGCTAAGTGTCCTGGTTTTGCGTAGTTGTAAAAAATGATCTGTCCTAAGCCTTGAACCATACCTTCTCCTCGTCCTCTTCCTCTGAATCCACCATGAGGATTAAATATTCCTCTCCCAGGGGATTTATACTGTGTAGTGTTTCCTTCATGTTGTACTTCACCTTGAATTTTTTATATGTCTCTTGACCTTTCGTGCATAAGGTCATAAGCCCAAAAATCCCTATCTTCGTGCCCCATGAACTTACAGAATGGGCAATACAATTTTTTGGGTGTCTGAACATATTTTTGCATGTAATAGCACTCACCAGGGCAATGTTTATTCCTGCATACCTCGCACTAGGGTAGGGTGACTTGCTTCAAAGGGCTCGGGGCTCCAAAGGCCAAATATTCATGAAATAAGGGACAATGCTCCTTGTCATGGCCTTTTGATTTGCATCTGACACACCATATTTCTTCTCTTTTATATTTTCCATTATCTTTACTCATATCTATGACCTGTAGAGACAAACTAGTTAGTTGATTCAATATTTGACTCATACCTGACATGGATTCTCCCATAGGGGATGATTCTAACTTCATGGTGATCTCCAACACCTCAGCCTACAAAGCAATCTTATGTTGCATCAGAGGAAATCTAATGTGTGGTAAGAGGGAAACAATGAACCATTCTTTGTTCTACTCATTTGGGATCTGAAAAGTCAATTGACCTGTTAAGGTCTTGAATCTCTAATCGAATTACCAAATGGGTTCGACTACCTTCTACTTGATCTCTTTCATATTTGTAATACATTGTGACTCCGACTTGAGTTTATTGAATTCTACAATAATGTATTCTTGATCTCATTCAACGGCTTAGGCTGTGCAAGTCCTTGGACAAGCTTCATGTACCAGCTCAGTGTGCAATCCCTCAGGGTTGTGCTAAATTGAGTTCTTCTAACAGATTCGTTGGTGAAATTATTAATATTCCATACGACTTCACATAGGAACCAGTGTTGATTAGGATCTTCAGATCCATCTCCCCTAAAAATAGGGAGCCTCATCTCATCTTCCATAGATATTCCTAAGGTTCCTGACTGAGTATGTGGTGGACTACTAGTGACAATGCTCTAAACGCTCTGGTGGATTCGATAACTCTGATTTATTAATGCTAATGAATCAATAGGAGGGATAATAGTACTTACTTCAGCAGTCTGTGGAGTTCCTAAAGTTTTTGGCTCTTCCTGATGGGGTTCTTCAACTTTCCCTTCCTCTGTCCTAGAGGGTTCTGAATTCTCTTTGTCCATCAAATCTGCCTCTTCTCCACTATAGAAACCCTTGTCGCCATATTTCTTCTTAAACAGGTTCACAAGATGAACTTCTCTGAATTCTCTCCCACTGCACATATGTCCAACCTCTGTGTTTCTATAGCTATCCAAATTCTTGAACATTATCTTTTTCAAATCTAACCAATCTACTGTATCCTCAAGATGTTCTTCTCATGCAATAGCATCTTGATCCTCAACTTCAGAAAATGTAAAAATTTTCCTCCGGGTCCCTTGAAGAAATATCTCTTGGCTTGGCTATATGACTCTACTCTGTCAATAACAAACTCGATGATGTACCCTCCAATGGTGCTATCAAACTAGTGATCTACTGCTCTTGAAACAATGTTATCAACTCTCTCGACCTTCTTGATCAACGTCGATGTCCAAACCACAAAAGGTCCAAATATGATCTCAAAATAGGTATCTGCTAACCTAGCTAACCACTCATATAGCTCCTGATGGATTCCTCCAAAGAAAATCTCGTGTATATCGGTAAAGATATATCTTCCTAACCAATCCTTTATTCTAATATTAGCATTCTTGTTCTGGGCTTCAGCGAAGTCCTTTTCTTGATCCTCTATCCACTTTTGAATATTTGTCTTTGATGGGAACCACCTTGACATTCCCTCAAGAAGATTCATGTCCCGATAATGGAACCATTTTTTGGCACAGGGGCAGACCCAGGGTTCAAATCCAAGAGCGCACCAACAATTCCTAGCTACTAGCCCTTTCAGCAACAACTGCGAAGCAGATGCAGCCTCACCCGAAGTAGCTATGAGGAGGTTGTAGGATAGATATGTCTACAACCAATGGAAATATCAAGTGGATCCAACACTAGAACAATACAACATGCATATATAACTTATCAGCTTAGATCTACTCCACACAACTATATATCATATCTAAAATAGTAATGCAATAGCAGTATATCAATGAGTAAGAAGAGAACATCAATCACATATACGACACAAGATATATGTGGTTCACCCTATCTATAGGGATACATCCATAGAACTGTGCTTATAATATATTAAGATGAAGCATATTTTTCTTGTCTGTGCTCTTAGATAGCAGATCTTCTTTCTTCTCCTCTCCGTCTCTCCCCTCCCTGTGCACACCAACTACAATGTTGATCTTCGCACATAGATAAAGATCTTACAATACAGAAGGTTCTCGTACTCAACATTTCTTTCTCACACAATATCACTCACTCGATTACATAATGACAAAGAAAACAAAAACAATAATAATACCAACAAAAACCCAACTCAGGTCCTCTAGACCTCTATTTATACATTACAATTACTCACCGACATCCTTAGGTCGAAACCTAGGTGTCAAAAGCCTAGATACTAAAACCCTAGGTGTCTAAAACCCTAGGTCAACTTGACCCACATTTTCAGAGCTTTGCCAGCCTGTATTTCCTTCCTTCTCGTGCGGTGCTCCAAAGAATCCAATGGTGGCTTTTTCTGCTTGCTGAGTTTTCCATGATCCTTATTCCTTGCTAATCTGTCATCCTCAATCTCCTTGTCCAACGACTTTCTTCCTTGTACTTCGCTTTGTCTTTTATTCTCTTTTTCTCACTTCGACCCACTAACAGTCATTGTGTCTTTTGCGAAGTTCACATTTTTCCTTTTCTTCCTTGATATTTTCTTACTTTCATAACTAAGGGCCAACAAGAACCAAGAGGAAAGTCACTGAGTTAGTTAAGTCTTGTCTTGTGTACATGAATGGATTGAGCACAAAGGCTGAATTGAATGTTCTGCCTTTAGGTTCTTATGACTATCTAATTGGGATGGATTGGTTGGACCAACACCATGCCATCTTGGACTGTAGTAACAAGGAATTCAATTGCCTCGATGAGGAAGGGAATCAGAGAACAGTCCAAGGAATTCCCAGAGTTGTTGCTATCAGAGAAATCTCAACAATGCAGCTAAAGAAGTGCTATAGGAAAGGTTTTCAATTATTTGCAGTCCATGTGGAGGAAAGATCTAAGGATGAAGTCTCAAATATTGGAGATCATGTGGTACTAAAGAAGTTTGAAGATGTATTTCATGAGGTACCTGGACTACCTCCAAAAAGAGATATTGAATTCTCTATAAACTTAATGCCTTGAGCAGCTCCAGTGTCAAAATCTACTTATAGAATGAGTACACCAGAGTTGAAAGAGCCACATTTACAGCTTGAAGAGCTTCTGAAGAAGGTGTATATATGCCAAAGTATGTCACCTTGAGGTGCCCTAGTCTTTTTCGTGAATAAGAAGGATGGGACGCTGAGATTGTGTATTGATTTCAGACAATTGAACAAAGTAAATGTAAAGAACAAATATCCTTTGCCGAGGATTGATGACCTCTTCAATCAATTGAAGGATGTGAAGATATTTTTGAAGATAGATATCAGGTCAGAATATCACCAGGTAAGGATAAAGGATGAATACATCAACAAGAAAACATTTAGAACAAGGTATGGTCATTACAAGTTCACAGTGGTGTCGTTTGGACTGTCGAACACACCCATTATTTTTATGTGCTTAATGAATGGTGTATTCAGGGACTATCTAGATAAGTTTGTCATAGTCTTCCTAGATGAAATTTTGGTGTATTCCAAGTCGTAGGAACTTAGGATGGTGTTGCAGGTGATAAGAGAGCACCAACTGTATGTCAAGTTGAGAAAGTGCTCGTTTTATCAGGAGCAGATCCATTACTTGGGGCATATTATTTTGAAAGATGGGATAGTTGTAGATCCTGAGAATATTGAGGCCATTAGAGAATGGTCAACACCTAAGAATGTGAAAAAAGTCAGATCCTTTATGGGTCTAGCTAGTTATTACAGAAGGTTTATCACAGGGTTCTCGAGGATAGCTCACCCTATCACTTCCTTGCAAAGTAAGGAGAAGAAGTTTCAATGGATAGAGGATTGTGAGAGAATCTTCCATCAATTGAAGCAACTGTTAACCAGTTCTCCAATCCTAGGGATTGCAGATCCAAATGAAGATTTCATGGTGTGCACAGATGCATGCAAAGAAGGATTGGGAGGAGTCCTCAGTCAGAATGGATTCCTAATTTGTTATGAATCCAGAAAGTTGAAAGAGAACAAAAGGAACTATGCAACCCATGATTTGGAGTTGGTATCCATACTCCATTCTCTAAAGAAATGGAGACATTACCTCATGGGAAGGAGGTTCGAACTAAGAACAACCCATAACGATATGAAGTATTTGTTTGATCAACCAACCTTGAATTCTAGATAGAGTAGGTGGATGGAGTTTCTCTGTGAGTATGATTTTGATATCAAGCATATCAAAGGGAAGGAGAATAAAGTGGTCGATGCCCTCAATAGGAGAGTACATGAATTACATGCTACAACCATTAGCATGTATTGAACTGATATTAAAGGCATAATTTCAGAGGCTGCAAATACAGATTTCTAGTATAGAGATTTGGTAGCAAAGCTACAACAAGGTGAGATGCCACAGAAAGTGGAAAATTATAAATTGGAAATTGATGGAATACTTCTGTACAAGAACAAAATTTATGTACCTAATGTCCAGGATTTGAAATTTGTGATTTTGCATGAAATGCATAATGTGCCTTATGCAGGGCACCTTGGATATCATAAAACTGTGGCAGTAGTCAAGGGCCATTATTTTTGGCTAGGTATGAATAAATATATTGTAGAATACATCGCCAGATGTATGGAATGCCAAAAGGTTAAATCTAAACATAGACACCTAGTAGGGTTGTTGCAACCTTTACCCATTCTTGAGCGGAAGTGGGAAGTGGTGATAATGGATTTCATCACAGGATTTCCCAGAACAGGCAAGCAACATGATTCAATCATGGTGGTGGTGGAAAAGATTATGAAATTTTCCCATTTCATTCTGTTAAAGACTACTCACAAGGTAGCGGATGTTGCCAACATATTTATGAGGGAAGTAGCAAGATTGCACAATATTCCCAAGACAATTGTGTCTGACAGGGACCCAAAATTTACCTCCAATTTATGGAAAGGGTTATTCAAGGGATTTGGAACGAATCTGAAATTTATCACAACCTATCATCCTGAGTCTGATGGGAAGACAGAATGGGTGAATCAAATGATAGAAGACATGCTAAGGATGTATGTGATGGACAAACCATTGAAATGGGAAGACTACCTACACTTGGTAGAATTCGCCTACAATAATGGGTATCAAGAATAGTTGAATATGATCCCATTTGAAGAACTTTATGGCAAAAAGTGAATTACTCCAGTAATATGGGATAATCCAGCTGATAGGGTAGTAGTTGGGCCAGAGTTTATCAAGGAAGTGGAAGAACAAATGCTAAAAATTAAGCATAATTTGAAAGCTTCCCAAGACATGCATAAAATTTATGCTGATAAAAATAGAACCCATCGGGAGTTTAAAGTGGGTGACCATGTTTTCCTGAAAGTAAAATCCAATAGAAGTTCCCTAAAGCTGGGAAGATGCTCCAAGTTGGCAGCCATATTTTGTGGGCCATTTGAAATCCTAGAAAGGATTGGGCCAGTTGCATATATGCTTGCATTACCTGCATCCATGACTGTACATAATGTGTTTCATGTTTCATTGCTTAAGAAATATATACCTGATGCTAATCATGTAATCGATTGGAATGTGTTTCAGGTGGAGAAAGAAGGTTTCTTGCAAGTGCATCATGTGCGCATATTGGACCAGAAAAGAAAATAGCTTTGAAATCGATTCATAGGGCTTGTAAAGGTCTAGTGGACCTGGTACGGTCCTAAGGACACGACATGGGAGCATGAGGATGCTATGCAGGTAGAATACCCACATATTTCTTAAGATTTTGGAAATCTTGTTGATGTTGTGTAAAGATTTGCACTGAGGACAATGCAAAAAATAAGGGGAGGGAATTGTAATATTCCCCTGTAGTTCCCCAGTTATATTATGAATTGTAATCATGTTTTGTCGGATGGTGAGCCAAGTATTGATAATCTAGTGGGCTTGTGTGTTTATTAGGCTGGAGAGCCTAAGTATTAAGGCCAGGAGCCTAATTTTGTATATGTAATTATGCAAATCATTAATATAATATATAAACATTGTTGCATGTCGACCGACCATGAAGAAAGAGTGATGGGGGACTAAGCTTCCACAAAATGGGTAACGGAAAGGGGGATGAAAGGTTGGAAAGAGGGGCTAAGACTAGGGGCTTAAATCCTTGAGAATAGTATTTTATTGTTATTCTAAAAATGTGTGACAAAACATGTTTTATCCTAAGTCCTGGAAGAGGCAACGCATGGAGATCCAAGGTGTGCAAAAGAGAACATATGCAGTTCCAGGAAGACAAGTGTCAACTTGGGAACATGCGGTTACAAGATGAAGTGCCAACTGAGTTGGGGGTTCGTCCTCCATTCTTCCATATGATGTCTAAGCCATTTGGAGTCAGTGATGATTGATGCATACCTCACACAACTTTGAAAATCGAAATGGTGAGACCTCTGTGTTCGACTGGTGTATTCTCGCAAATTTTGTCCAGTCTTGTTGGCAGCCAATTCACATTTTTTATTGTCTCATAAGCTGCCTCCACCAATGTTTCACAAACATTGATTTTTCGTTGCAATTTTCAAAAGAACGATGATTTTATTCTTTGCGCCTTTCCGCATGCCTATCTTCGCTAAGTCTTCACAATTGTAAGCATGAAGATTTCTCCTTTCAAGGTCACATTTCAATCATTGTCTTAACTGCCAATATCTTTTGCGTCATCATGCATATTGCGCTTATCTTTTTGTTGATTTTTACATGATCGACAATGTCCTTTGTTTGGTTTTCATACTGCGATGGATTATATAACTCGGTTTTATTAGAAACATTTAGCCTTTGGATTCGCATTTCATGACTTGCCTAAAACATTGATTCATTAATTTGCATCGAGGTTATGATTTATCTTTTGTGATCCTTATTGTTAATCCTTATCATAT
>JZKD02S1895140.1:325775-345056 GCA_000966675.3 Picea glauca | reverse complement strand
TTGTTTGTCAATTATTTGCTTAGTATATTAGCTAGTAATTGAGTTAATTAATATATTAGATCATCTAATTTCAGTTAACTTACTTTCTTATTCATAAATCATAAAATTAAAAAGAATTATCCTTCGTTGTTTTTAGGACAGCAAGCACATCAGTTTCATAGGTTTTATTCAAATCTGTAGATTGTAGATAATGCACATTTGTGAATAAATTGTAATTAATTTAATAATTAGGCAGTTGATTTGAGTTATTATAATCATAGTTAGTATCTTGTAAATATATTATAGTTAGTAGTTTATAGTTAGATTAGTATAGTTAGTTTGAGTTTGCTTTATTAGTTTCTAGTTTCCTTAGTTTAGATTATTTAGCTCAGATCACTTTCTCCTTGGTTTCCTTACGAGACCTCAGAGCAGCCAACAGAGCCGTTAAACTCGTCAGGGTGGTCCATTTCAAACGGCTTGGGTTATTAGACAACCCCGGACCGGTTCCACTCTCCCAGTTGACGGACGGTCAATTTCGCCCGTCAACAAGTCTCTGCGTCTGGTCTCCATCATTGACCTCTGCAAAAGTTTCTTGTCATGCACCCTGAAAACCAATGGAAAGCTCGTGGACTGAGCCGTGTCTCCTGTGTGTCCTATGAACTAATTTATCCACACTGCAAATCCGAGTCCATGCTTAACTGTTTGTGTTGTTGTCTTCTGAGAAACCTGAGCATACTGTAACTGTCTATGTCGTGTGTGTTTTAATTGTGGGTTGTTGTGGCCATATAGTTCCTTGGATAAGTGTGATTTGTTAACATCATCTGTTCCTAGATTAGCCATATGTTGTCCTCCTTATGATGGAACAGAGCTGAAGAAATAGGTTTTCAGGCCTGTGTGCAACACTCTCTCTAGGTGAGAGAGGTGGTTGTGGTTGAAGAGGCAGGTTGTCAGGCCTGTGAGTGGCTCTCTCTAGGTGAGAGAGTGCGTGGAGGGAGTGAGAACTCCTGGAAGGGGTCATGTAGCTGCCATAGAGCTCAGAGAATTCTGGTCCGACATGTTGCTAAAGCCTAAGGCAAGGGATATTTAGTAGCCAAATGACTCTCTTACTGACAATGAAGGTGTATACTCCTAGGGCGGGTCAGGCATGTGGGGAATGAGAGTCTGTGAGTAGTTTGAATAAGTGGCTCGTACGAGAGAAACCTTCCTCATAAACTATGTGTCTTCCATTGACCTTGCCTAGCCTAGGATTCCCTTTCCCGGTGGATCTTAGTCTCAGCTCGGGGATGACCTAATGCTAAGAGTGATGAGCAGCATGGTTTAAGGCTGGGAGGTTCATGGAAGGTCTGTACATAGTTGGTGGTGTTACACCAGTTTAAAAGATAAGTATTACTTTTGTACTTAATTTATATGTGATGTATGTCTGTGTCTTTAAATGTTATCATGTATTTCATTGCAAGTTTGAATTGTTGTTAATTCTGTTTAAGTCTTTATGACATCAATAAATCCATGTTAAATGTATTAATTTGATTTAATGCATATTCTTTATAAGTATATATGTATGAGAATGTTTCTGTGTAGTAGCGCTGCCCGACAATGGGGTTGATGGCTGGGGATGTTACATTCATCCTTAGCACCAACTGAGATGAGGCAACAATCCTCAACATATGTGAATATGTCAATAGGTATGTGACCTATCGATAGTGAAACATGTGTATGTACACGCCCTACTAGTATTATAGCTCGCGTATGTACGCGACAAGTCTGTACCACAACCTGCATATACCTTCTGAGCAATTAGGGTTTTTTTTTCATCACTCACTCAGATCCTCTGCAACCTTCATTCACGGTCTCTTATGTATTTCACTGTCACATCTGATCCATAATCATTCACAACACATCCAAACTCTCCAACAACTTCCTCATGGTCCTCAACCATGTAATATGAATTCTACTCAATCATGTATAAGCAACCAATATACTATAGAAATCGTATAAGTATTGAATCATAAGAGTGCTTCTCACTCCATCAACCAACACAAACCATATGACAACAACCATACCAAGAATTCCTTAATCATTCACTACACAACAAGCAAGAGTATCCATAAATACAACGATGTAACCATACTAGAGTTTCTATGGCAGATCTGAGCCCATAAAATGTAGATTTGGAACCTTCTTCAGTCTTCAAGAGCCTGGAAACAACTCACACACAAGTCTACATGACTTCATCCACTACACACACCCTGTCCTCATTCATCCTGCGTATGTATGTGCCATGGCTCACTACAGCCCACATATACCTCAAAATATAGGGTTTTTGAGCTTCCAAAACTTTTTCCATCATGATTTTAGACTTGTCAAAACTTTGATGCATCCATGAGATCCTCTAGTCTTTCTCTCTCTTAGAATAGATCTTCAATACATGCTCAAGAGATACATAAGAGATGCACACTTGATTCACACAAGATACACAAAACATGCATTTACACAAGAGACCCTTGCCTCTTATTTCTACTCTCCAAATACATTCCTTAGAAGCATCTTCTAGGTCACTTAACCTGTTTCTAGGTCACCTACCCTACTTCTAGGTCATTTAACCTATTTATAGGTTAACTACTTTCCATAAATAGAAAGATCTCCAATTTAATTATTCCTCCTTGACTTTGTAACTTTTCCTTACCATTTAAATAATTTCTTCTTTCCAAGCTCTTTGACTTCTTTGAACTTTTGGGGCTTCAAGCCTACATATGAGGGTCCTCCAACTTCGTAAGGCCATAACTCTCAAATCATGAGGAGTTATGTGACATTCCACATACCACCAGAAATGGCATGACAAGAACTATCCATCTAGGATAGTTCCACTAACAAATTCACTAATATTCAACTCATTATTCCACATAGCAGCATAACCATACTTCAAGGATAATTCAACCGCAAGGTGTCTTCTCATGAGGGATTTCACCATAATGGGACCACTTTGGTGTTCATCCATTTGTACACCTTATCAACCATGATAAGACAATAAATATCAATTCAACAATACATCATATACCAATGAAACCACATCAATCCATCTTCATCTATGCATCATGTATCAATGACAACTCATTGATCCATGTTCATCAATATACTATGATAAGACATGTATACATCAAACCTTTGACATTTGACATCATTCAATTATCCTTTGGCATCAATCAATCACTTGAAATCAATTAATTACTTGACATCAATCCTTAAACCTTTTGCATCAATGACAACATGATCCAACAAATATATCCTACAAATATGACTAATTTTTTGCAAAAGAAAGTGGATATGTTCTTAGTATTTAAATCACCCACATCGACACTCTTGATCCCATAGATGCACTACTAAAACACTAGATATGAACTTGATATCTATTGTGGTCACTCATATCTCATAGATCTGTTGATGCCATGTGCACTTGGTTTCCTCTGAGAGAAACCTTTCTATGATACCACATTGAGATATTATTTCAACCCCAGGTATGATCCAATACCATGTTGAAATTCCCCTTAACTTAGCACTTGAAAGTGAATTCCAATAAAAATATATTTACTAAATCAATTTACTCAATGAAACATGCAATGAAATCATAAACAAGTAAACTAAATCAAGAACATAAGAACACCAATATTTTTTGGTAAACCCCTGGAAAAACCCCAAAGGAAAAACCAGTACAATGATTTTATCAAGTTCAAATCAGGGCTCTCATAACAATTAAAATGACCCATTGAGATAATTATACGCTGTAGACAAACCTAGAGACTCATGTGCTTCTATACAACCTTGTACCAAAACATTTCCCAATACATCCTCTACTTGTCATTCTATGACCTTCCCACATCCACAACATTCCCTTCTCTGACCCATGGATATCCATGATTGTCTGCACTAAGACCCATGGATGTGTACGAAAATCCTGTATGGAAAGCTACATATGACTACGCTCTTCCTTTTGTCTTATTTCCTATGAAAACCACCTATGGTTGCTTGTGCTCTCCCTTATCCTTGACCTGTATGACCTTTATTTGAAAGTACCTCTCCACCTATCAACATATTGAATCACAATCATTTGTGATCCAAACCTTTCATCAATACTTGGATGAACTCTCTTCACCCAACCAATGATATCTCCTCACTCTACAGTAAGCAAAAGTCCTTATTTACTCCTACACTCTTCACACTAGAGAAAGTCCTTCTTTTCTCTCTCTGATCTTGACATGTCACCAAAGATCATCAACCTTGGAATCTCACCCAAGGTGCCTTTCTCTTGGCATCTCACCAAGAGTCTCTTGATTTTGGCATATCACCAAAGATCCTCACCTTAGTCTCTCACTAGGGTCCCTTTATTTTGGAATATCACTAAGAGTATCCCAAGCTTGGGACCTCAACAATGATCCTCACCTTGGACTCTCACTAAGGTCCCTTTGTATTGACATCTCACCAAGAGTTTCCTGACTGTGTTGACTTCCTCAACACAAGTGACTTCCTCTCAAAGTGACTTCTCTTTTACCCTAGCCTTGCTTTTATAATCATGAGTTACAATCTATTTCTAATATCCAAAGTGATGTGCAGTTGATATTCCTTCTCAAACTCACTTAAGATTTAGATTACATTTGGTATGCTAATCATGTCGTTAAATAACTCAATCACTAATAAATACAATTTTACTTTAATTAATTCCTTCTAACTAAATTGAACTGAAGACTAGAATATTTTCAACTGCTTCCACATGCAAAAGACATGCCTATGTTGAAGTACATGTTTGATGCTACCAAAAACATCAATACTTCTCCCACCTGGAGTTGGATATATCTTCACTACAATATATTCTACAATGCATGATCTCCAATACACCTGATTGGTTGTTCCCTTTGACATAGAATATATCCATGCCATGATGCTCAAACCTATCTTTGAAGACTCACTACCTATGAACATGCTTCTAGAAGTCTCCTTCTCCTAAGCATCCTGCATAGCCATCTCATACCATGACTCCTTCTTGACTAACTTGGAAGGCTTCTCCTTCCCACATGAACCTGAAAGATAACTCCCTCGGACTTGCTCAACCTTCAGAGCTACCTTCTCCCTGTTCTATACCACTGACATCGATCCATGATCCAAGATCCCCTTGGATCCCTTTACAAGGTCCCATCCTAGTATAATGGTTCACTTGAGCAAAACAAATCAGAAAATATCCAAGCACTACAACGTAACTTGTATAATGAAACTTGGTATAAGCTAATTATATTGAATGTTAATGACTAATTAATTTTAATGAATTTTAATCATCATTATATTAAATATTGATGTTATATATAATAGATTAATGTAATTGTTTTAATTAAATTATTAAAAAAATATTTAAATAAACAATTAAATTAAGTTTAAAATGTTAATGTTTAATACTTAATTGATGTCTGTGTGTTATTGTACATTATTTTGATAAGTGGAAGTGATCTATGATTTATATTGACGATATTTACACACAATTTAATTCAAAGGCATGTTAGTGTTGATAATTGAAATTGATGTCATGTAATGGAACCAATAATAGAAGTAATCTTTTATAATGAATATTTATTATATTCTAATTACATTGATTGCTAAAATTGTATATCTAAGTGTTAACATGTATTTGATCTTTTTAATATAATTAATTGTGTAATGTAAATTGTATTATAATTTTTTAAATATAAATTAATTATTTAATATTTTTTTAAGTGATATAGTTAGATATATTTTTAACATAATTTAGATTTTCATACAATTTAAATTATAATAGTTAAAATAAATTAATGTAATATAATGTAAATTAGAGTTAATGGTTGCATTAGAGTATATAATATTTGTAGTCCTATAGTAGAGTGTTGAGGTCTTCTTTCAACCCTAGCTATCATATGATATCATGTTGAAATTTCCCATAACCTAGCATCCAACAGTGAATTCCAAGAAAAATATATTTACAGAAATAAATCATAATTAGGTTACTCAACGAAACATGCAACGGAAGCATAAACAAGGAAACTAAATCAAACACATAAGAACACCAAAAATTTTGGGTAAATACCTGGAAAAAGCCCAGAGGGAAAACCAGTCCAATGATGTTTTTATCAAGGTCCAATCAGGGCTCCCGTAATAGGGAAAATGGCCCACTAGGGGAATAATTTACTACAAAAAAACCTGGAGACTCTCATGCTTTTGTACAATCTTGTACTAGCACATTTCCCAATACATTTGTGACTTTTCTTTCTCTAACCTGCGGATGTCTACGACTTTCCCTTCTCTGACCCACATATATCCATGACTGTCTCCACTAAGACCCACGGATGTGTATAGAAAGATTATATGATAAACTTCGTATGACTCTGCTCTTCCCTGTGGCTTTTGTCCTCGGAAACCCACCTGTGGTTTCTTCTTCTCTCTCTCTCCTCCTTGACCCATCTAACCTCTAGATTTATCCAAAATGGATCCAGGAAGGCCTAAAAATCAAAGTTCTCGGAATCAGACAAAACCAATGCCATTGCATCCATCTCATTGCATTGATTTCGTCCATATAATTCTTTTTTCAAATGGATGTCATATGCAAAAGTTATCGCATTCTGATCATTTTCCCAAACAAGTAAAAAGTCATATTGGTCAAAGTCAACGCTCATACTGCTAACGTCGACAGTATGATAGGTGATGTCAACGTGATGTCATGATGACATCAGTAGGACACATGGAAACACCAGGAGGTGACACATGTCACTCATTTTTGGCATTTTCAGGCTGAGTTGGACTAGTACATAATTGACACGTGACAGTGTACGGACATGAAATGTGGTAGTATGTACATGACGTGGCCCAATGAAATGATGACATGTCGCAGTACGGATGATAGGTGGTTGTACGAATATTGACATGGCAGGGTGACTGGGTTGTACGGAAGGTGACGTGGCAAGATGACTAGGCAGTACAGATGCTGACGAGGCACGACACGTGGTTGTACGACGCTGACGTGGAAACTGAATGTGCATGTTGACTGGGCATTGATTTTACCATCCAGACAAATCACAAGGTGAGACGTGGCCCAATCAGAGGGTGCCATGTGGCACCCCAGATTTTTCCAATGTTGGCTAGGAAAAAACTTGTTACTCGCGGGAATTGAACACCCGAACTTCACTTGAACAAAGTCTTCACAACCACCAATGGACCGTTCAGGCTGTAGTTGGGTATTAACCCCTACCCAAAAATATGGCATTTTTTTATGGATGGTGTCATGGTGAGGGATAAGCCTCAGTCGATGGGGGCCAACGTAGGGCCACATGGCACCCCCCGCGACCAGATCTATACACCAAGAGCAGAGGTGGGGGGCACGTGGAGAATAAGGACCATGCCATATGGCCATCCTTACGACTAAGGGCCAAGAATAAAGGGGATTAACAATTAGCACCCAGTGTATGGCCACATGGACCTTCCCCATATGAATAGGAGGTCGGAGAAAGGGGGTTGTGCCTGATTTTTTGCAATTTTGGGTTTTATAACTATATATTAAATATTTTTTATGATTTTTAATGTTGTTTTTAATGGATTTTCCCCATTATTGGGAGATCTGGAGCCCGATTTGAGGCCAGATCTTGAGAGGAAGTTGGGAGGAGGATACCAACTCAATATATATATAAACCAGGGGTTATTAGCAACATTAGAGAGGTTCAGATTGGCATAATTATGATGATTTTATGAAGCTTGAAGCCATTTTTATGCAGGGAAGCCAATGAGGAAGCGAACTTTGCGGGCCAATTTCGAGAGCTACACTCAACCTTTTTCATTTGCATCAATTGTGTTGGATTCTTGAGATCGAGAAGAACACAAATAAACTAGTTTGTAATCCTTTTGACACTTTTCTGATGTATGTTTGAAGCATTGAAGAGAAATAATAAAGCCTCACCCACTGAGACAAAGGCCTAGAGACGTAGGAAATATTTCCCAACTGCGTTAACAACTTTGTTCTTATGGTTTGTTGTTCTTTGTTCTTACATAATGATATGCATTTATTTGTTATGGCTGCTATAATATCTCGTTAAGCTATTCTTCTTTCATTAATTCCTAATTGGTAAATGAACACATTCTTAAAACTTATCTAAGTCTTTAAAGATCAATTTTTGAATCAAGTGGTATCAGAGCAGGTTGACGGTTGGTTTTTGAGTTTGCATGATTACCAAGGAAAATCTTAGTCATGGTGAAGGAAATCTTCTAGAAGGGGATCCTGAGATTGGATCAAGAAAGAGAACTTCTCAAAGTGAGGAGATGGCATCAGAAGAAGGCATGTCCCAGAACCAGATAGAGTTGCAAAAGACGTTATTCACCATGTCTGAGATGGTAAAGGTCTTATGCGAGTATTACTTGGAACAAAAGAGGCCTTTCGAAGGGGAATATTGCAAACAAGACAAAAGTGAAGAAGGAGAGGATCCTCCTAAACCTCCTCCTTCACCTCCTTCTTCTCCATAAAATTCTTCTTCTTCAATTATAAGTTTAAAATCCATCGCAAGAAAAAAATCCCATGAACATAAACATGATATGCCTTTACTTAAGATTGATGTGAAATTTGAATTTCCCATCTATGATGGTGAAGTCAATGCTGAGAGGCTTGATAACTGGGTTAGATAGATGGAAGTTTATTGCAGTGTGCAACAAATCAAATATGAGGCAACTCAAATCAAGTTGTCATTGCTTCATCTTGCAGGCACAACACTCATTTGGTGGTAGAGAAAGTTGCAAAATGGCACGCAACAAGTTGGTAATGTATTTCCATCATGGCAAGATTTTGTTTTTGCACTTAGAAAACGATTTTATCCTTTGGGTTATAATAAGACATTAATTGAATGGAAAAGTCTTAAACTAAGAAAGGGACAAATGGTGCAAGAATACACCGATGAATTTCGTAAGATGGCATTAATTTTGAATATTCCATTACATACCCAAGAAACTATTATGAAGTATATAAGAGGTTTACCTGCACATATTAGTAACACTGTATTTATGTTTGGACCTACTAATCTTGATGAGGTTTATGTTCAAGCAACATACATTGAAGCAAGGAAAATAGGAGTTGTTGTATGAGGGAAATCGTCTTCAAGGAAAGAGGAAAAAAGGAAGGGAAATGGAAAGAAAGAAAATTTAGTGAAAAGAAAGGAAGAGAAGCTCTCTTGCAAGCATTGCAAGAAAGAAGGGAATGATGATGACCATTGCTGGCAATTGCATCTAGAGAAGAGACCAAAGTGGTTCAAAGAAAGGAAAGGGAGGAAAAATGTTGCAATAGAAACACGACCAACAGACCTGGGATATGATTAAGGTGATGAGACTAAAATCACAACAATTGGTTTGACAGGTAAAATTGGTAATGAATATGATTCTAGAAGTAAGTTGTTTCACATAAGGGTGATAATGAAACATACTAATATCGATACATTGATAGATAATGGATCTTAATCTAACTTGATTTCATAGGAAGTGGTTAAAAAATTGGGATTGAAAACTAAGATACATCATAAACCTTACTCAAATGGATAAGCAACAATCATAAATTGCACATAACAAAGTGATGCACTTTAAAGTTTGCAACTTCATCAATTTTTTTGGATGAGGTAACGTGTGACATGGTTCCACTCAATGAATGTGGAATGGTCTTAGGAAGCCCTTATTTGTATGATCTCAAAGAAATATTCTACAGGGAACATAATCAATATCACTTAACTAAATAAGGAAATGAATATGTTGTACATGTTCATCACTTAAAAGAAAATCAATCTCTTCAAACATTGGAACAATTAAGGAAGGCATCTTATGCAAGCAACACACCTATAATTGTGACAAATAAAGAAATTGATCTTAAGCATGAACATGAGATGGTTGTAGAATGGAAGTTCAATCATACTTTGCTTCAAGATAAGCTAATTTCGTGCAAGCACATCAAACATATTAGCTCATTTGCATTCATATTTATGATGTTATCACTGCTAATGTTTTCAACATGGATAGTAGTGGCTTCAATAAGATGTGAATGAGTTCAAGTGGCTAACAATATGCTCTCAGTTGTCATGGTTGTTTTGCAATTGATTCTGATGAGATAGGTGCACAAGACATATTTTAAGACAAAGGAAAAGTGGGGTGGCCTATCCTGCACTTGATGACTAGTTAATACCCTTTTGGAGGACCAAAAGGTCTTAGTGGGCAGGCATGATCCAAAATGGATCTAGGAAGGCCTAAAAATCAAATTTCTCAGAATAGGACGAGACCAACACCATTTTGTTCGTCTCATCGTGTTGATTCCGACCATATAATTGTTTTTGCAAATGGACACCGTATGCGAAAGTTATCATGTTCTGATCGTTTTCCCAAACAAGAAAAAAATCAAATTGCTCAAACTCAACATGCCATACTACTAACATCAGCAATATGACAGGTGATGTCATCATGACCTAAACTTGACATGTGGAAATACCAGGAGGTGACATGTGTCACTTAGTTTTGGCGTTTTCGGCCTGAGTTGGACCAGTACGAAATTGAAACGTGGTAGTTCATATGTGACGTGGCCCAATGACAGGATGACATGTGGAAGTATGGATGAAATATAGTTGTATGGATGCTGATGTGGCATGACACATGGATGTACGACGGTGATGTGGAAACTAATTGTGCATGTTAACTGGGTGTTGAATGTATCGTACAGATGAATCACAGGGTGACACATGGCCTAATAAGAGGGCACAATGTCACATCTTAGATTTTTCCAATGTTGGCGAGGAATTTTTTTTTTGTTACCCGCCGAAATATAACACCTGACCTCCACATGCACAGAGTCTTCACAACCACCGACGGACTGTCCGAGCTGTAGTTGGGTCTTAATCCCTATCAAAAACTATGGTGTTTTGTTATGTATGGTGGTATGGTTAGGGATAAGCCCAAGTTAATGGGGGAAAGCATAAGGCCACATGGAACCCCATGCAACCAGAGCTATACACTAGGAGCAGAGGTGGGGGGTGCGTGGAGAATAAGGACTAGGCCATATGGCCATCCCTACGACCAAGGGCCAGAAATCAAGGGGCTTAACATCTAGCACCCAAAATATGGCCACATGGACCTTCCCCATATGAATGGGAGCCCAGAGAAAGGGGTTTGTGCCTTGATGTTTTCCAATTTTGGGTTTTATAACTATATATTTAATATTTTTTATGATTTTTAATGTTGTTTTTAAAGGATTTTTCCCATTATTTGGGGATCTGGAGCCTGATTTGAGGCCAGATCTTGGGAAGAGGATACCAATTCAAAATATATATAAACCATGGGTTATTATAAGCATTATAGAGGTTCATATTGGTAGAATGATGATGAGTTTATGAAGCTTGAAGCCATTTTTATGCAGAGAAGACATTGAGGAAGCGAACTTTGCAGGCCAATTCTAGGATCTACACTCAACCTTTTTTAATGTCGTTAGTTGTGTTGGATTATTGAGGTTGAGAAGAACACAACAATACAAGTTTGTAATCCTTTTAACACTTTTCTTATTTACTTTTGAAGCATTGAAGAGAAATAATAAAGCCTCACCCACTGAGATAAAGGCCCAGAGACATAGGCAATCTTGTCGAACTCCGTTAACAACTTTGTTGTAATGGTTTTTTGTTCTTTGTGATTACATTCTGATCTAAATTTATTTATGATGGCTGCTATAATATCTCATTAATTTCTTCTTCTTTCATTAATTCCTATTTGGTAAATCAACACATGCTTAAAACTTAGCCAAGTCTTTAAATATCAATATTCAGATCAAGTATATTTACTTAATTCCAAGAAAAATATATTTATTGAATTAAAGAACAACTATGTTACTCAACGAAACATGCGGTGGAAGCATAAAAAAGGAAACTAAATCAAACACATAAGAACACCAAGAATTTTAGGTAAACCCTTGGAAAAACCTTGGAGGGAAAACTAGTTCAATGATGCTTTTATAAAGGTCTAATCAAGGCTCTGGTAACAGGGAAAATGGCCCACTAAGAAAATAGTACACTACAAACAAACCTGGAGACTCTCGTGCTTTTGTACGACCTTGTACTGACATGTTTCCCAATACATCTGTGACTTTCCTTTCTTTGACCTGCAAATATTTGTGACTTTCCCTTCTCTGACCCACATATATCCGTGATTGTCTCCACTAAGACCCACAGATGTGTATAGAAATATCGTACGACAATATTTGTACGACTCTACTCTTCCCTGTGTCTTTTGTCCTCTGAAACCCACCTGTGGTTGGTTCTTCTCTCTCTCCTCCTTGACCTGTATGACATTTATATGAAATTCCTTCTCCACCTATCAATATATTTAATCAAAATCCTTTGTGATCCAATCCTTTGATCAATACTTGGATGAACTCTCTTCACCTAACCAGTGATATCTCCTCACTTTAGTGTAAGAAAAATTCCTTCTTTCCTCCTACTCTCCTCACACTACCAAATGTCCTTTTTTTTCTCTCTCTGATATTGGAATATCACCAAATATACTCAACCTTGGCATCTCACCCAAGGTTCCTTGCTCTTGGAATCTCACTAAGAGTCTCCTGATATTCACATCTCACCAAAGATCCTCACCTTGGTCTCTCACCAAGGTCCCTTTCTATTGGCATCTCACCAATATTGTCATGATCTTGGGATCTCACCAAAGATCCTCGCCTTGTTATCTCACCAAGGTCCCTTTCTTTTGGCACCTCCCAAAGAGTCTCTCAACTGTGTCGACTCCCTCAACACAAGTGACTTACACTCGAAGTGACTTCTCCTTCACCCCAACCTTGCTTTTATAAGCATGAGTTGCAATCTATTCCTAATCTCCAAAGTGATGAATGGTTGTTATTACTTCTCACATCCACTTAAGATTTAAATTACATGTTTCATTCTAAGAATGTCCTTAAATAGCTCAATTCACTAATAAATACAATTTTACTTTAATTAATTCCTTCTAACTAAAGTAAACTCAATACTAGAATATTTTCGACTACTTCCACATGAAAAACACATTCCTATGTGGAAGTACTTGTCTGATGCTACCAAAAACATCAACAATCCCTCTTAGAAAGGAAGGTAATTCTCCCACCTGGAGTTGGCTCTATCTTCGCTACCAGATATGATACCATGCATGATATCCAATACACATGATTGGTTTCTTCCTCTCACATGGAAGCTATCCAATCCATGATGGCCAGACCTGTCTTTGAAGATTCACTCCCTCTCAACATTCTCCTAGAAGTCTCCTTCTCCTGAGCATCCTGCATGGACATATCATACCATGAATCCTTCTTGACTGAATTAGAAGGTTTCTCCTTCCCACCTGAACCTAAAAGATTAGTTCCTCTAAGGTTCTCAACCTTCGAAGGTAATTTCTCCTTGATATCTTCCACTGACATCATTCCATGATCAAATATATCCTTGGATCCCTTTACAAGATCTCATCCTCGGATAACATGAGGAAAACAAATTGGGAAATAGACAAGCCCTACAAACCCCAAGATCAGTCCTTCAATCTTGATGGTTAGCTATTATCTCCCTTGATACCACTTTTATCCTTTCCTTGAACCTTTCCCTACACACTTGAATTAAATTCCTTCTCCATCCACTCAATGGGATCTTACTCACTCATTCTATGTGTTTCTTGTATCCATTGAGAAATATCCAATGCCTGCAACCAAACACCTCTATTTTTGTTGTACAATCTTGTACCTGCAACTCCTCTCCTACCTAGATCTATCCTTGCCACCAAATCTCTCTAATTCTCATGGAACTATTATGGTTGATCCTACTACTTCTATTCTCCTTTGGACTGATTAGATCTCTAGGTGAAATTCCTTCTTCACCCCTTTCTGAGAGCTCCTTGAGAAAAATTCCTTCTTGGCTTTGTCTGTGAGTCCTTGACTCCAATAAATATTTTATCCTATGACCTCTAGATGAAATTCCTTCTTCACCCATCTGAGATCCATTTGAGTCACTTTCCTTTATGACACAAGTACCTAAGAAAAAAACCATCTTTTCTACAAAGTATATGAATCAAGCACTGAGAAAAAATCCTTCTCTGCTCCCATGCACTCCCTCTCTCCTTCAAATCCTCAACTTTAATCTTTGTCAGAAATCAATCATTCAATTTATTCCCGTTGGTTTATAGATATTCTAATATCTCCTGTAAATATGACTGATTTTCTGCAAAAGAAATTGGATTTGTTATTAGTCCTTCAAGCACCCACCTCGACACTCCCAATCCCATAGATTTGTTGTTGCAACCCTAGATCTAAACTTGAACTCTATTGTGGTTAATCAGATCTCATAGATCTTTTGATACCATGTGCACTTGGTTTCCTCCAAGAGAAACCTTTCTATGTCACCATGTTGAGATATTATTTCAACCCTAGGTATGATCTGATGCCATGTTGAAATTACCCTTAACCTAGAAATCGACAGTTAATTCCAAGGAAAACATATTTATTGAATTAAAACACAGCTAGGTTACTCAAAAAAACATGCATCAGAAGCATAAAAAATGAAACTAAATCAAGTAGTTATGAACATCAATAATTTTGGGTAAAACCATGGAAAAACCCCGTAGGGAAAACCGGTCCAATGTTGCTTTTATCAAGGTCAAATCATGGCTCCTGTAATAGGGAAAATGTCCCATTGAGAGAATTATACACTATAGACAAACCTAGAGACCCATGTGCTTATGTACGACCTTGTACAAACAGGTTTCCCAATACATTTGTGACTTACCTTTCTTTGACCTGCACACATCCATGAATTTCCCTTCTCTAACATACGGATATCCATGATTGTGTCCACTGAGACCCACAGATGCGTATGCAAAGAATGTATGGAAAGCTTCGTATGGATATTCTATTCCCTATGGATTATTTCCTCTGAAACCCACATGTGGTTGCGTCTGATCTCTCTCCTCCTTGACCTGTATGACCTCTAGATGAAATTCCTTCTCCACCTATCAATATATTTAATTATGATCCTTTGCGATCAAACTCTCTCATCAATACTTGGATGAACTCTCTTCACCCAACCAGTGAAATCTCCTCACTCTAATGTAATAAAAATTCCTTTCTGCTGCTACACTCCTCACACTAAGAAAAGTCCTTTTTTTCTCTCTTTGATCTTGGCATATCACCAAATATCCTCAACCTTGGCCTCTCACCCAAGGTCCCTTGATCTTGGAATCTCACCAAGACTCTCCTAATATTGGAATCTCACCTAAATATCCTCACCTTGGTCTCTCATGAAGGTCCCTTGATATTGGCATCTCACCAAGAGTCTCTCAATATTGGCATCTCACCAAAGGTCCTCACCTTGGTATCTCACCAAGGTCCCTTGGTCTTGGCATCTCACTAAGAGTCTCCCAACTATGTCGACTCTCCAAAATATCCTCACCTTGGTCTATCACGAATGTCCCTTGATATTGGCATCTCACCAAGAGTCTCTCGATCTTGGCATCTCACCAAAGGTCCTCACCTTGGTCTCTCACCAAGGTCCCTTGGCCTTGGAATATCACTAAGAGTCTCCCGACTATGTTAAATCCCTCAACACAAGTGACTTCCTCTTGAAGTGACTTCTCCTTTACCTCAACCTTGCTTCTATAAACATGAGTTACAATCTATTTCTAATATCCAAAGTGATCTATGATTGATATTACTTCTCACACCCACTTAAGATTTAGATTACATGTTGCATGATAAACATGTCCTTAAATAACTCAATTCATTAATAAATACAATTTTACTTTAATTTATTCCTTCTAACTGAAGTAAACTCAAGACTATAATATTTTCAACTACTTCCACATGAAAAACACATGCCTATGTGTAATTACATGTCTAATTCTACCAAAAACATCAACACTCGCTCTTAGCGAGGAAGGTACCTCTCCCACGTGGAGTTGGCTCTATCTTCGCTACCAGATATTCTACGATTCCTGCTCTCTAATACACCTAATTGGCTACTCCCTCTGACCTGGAAGCTATCCCCGCCAGGATGGTTAGACCTATCTTTGAGGAATCATTGCCTTTGAACATTCTCCTAGAATTCTTCTGTTCTTGAGTATCCTACATGGCCATCTCGTACCATGACTCCTTCTTGACTGACTTGGAAAGTTGCTCTTTCCGACCTGAACCTGAAAGCTAACTCCCTCCGAGTTTCTCAACCTTCGGGGATACCTGCTCCATGTTCTCTTCCACTTACATCGATCCATGATCCAAGATCCCCTTGGATCCCTTTAGAGGCCCCCATCCTCTGATAATGGTTCACCTAATGAAAACAAATTATAAAATAGCCAAGCCCTACAAACCCCAATATTAGTCCTTCGATATTTCTCATTAGCTACTATCTCCCTTATTGCCACTTTTCTCCTTTCCTCAAACACTTCCCTACACACTTGAATGGAATTCCTTCTCCATCCACTCAATTAGATATTAACTCTAATTCTTTGTATTTCTTCTATCCACTGAGAAATATCCCACACCTGCAACCGATAACCTCTATTGTTTTTGTACGATCCTGTACCTACAAATTCTCTGCTGCCTAGATCTGTCCTTGCCACCATATCTCTCTACTGCTCATGGAATTATTCCGACTACTCCTTTGGATTCTCTTCTCCTTTGTATTGATTATATATCTAGGTGAAATTCCTTCTTCACCCCTTTATGACATCTCCTTGAGAAAAGGTCCTTCTTTTCTGTGTCTTTTAGTCCTCGAATCCACTAAATATGTCGTCCTCTGATCTTTGGATGAACTTCCTTGTTCACCCATATGATATCCATTTGATTCATTATCCTTCGAGGCTCAAGAACCTGATAAAAATCCCATATTTTCTTCAAAGTATATGAATAAAGAACATGAGCATAAGTCCTTTTCTGCTCCCATGTACTCCCTCTCTCCTTCAAAATCTTGACTCTGACGTTTCCTAGAAACCAAACCTTCAATTTTTTCCTACTGGTTTATATATATGCTAATATCTCATGCAAATATGAACTATTTTCTACAAAAGAAAGTGGATATATGCTTATTCTTTCAAGCACCCACCTCAACACTCTTGATTCCATATATCTACCATTGCAACCCTAGATTTGAACTTGATCTCTACTATGGTCACTCCGATATCAAGTTGTGGATGTGAGAAGGAAATGGTTCACTTGAGGAAAAAAAATTAGAAAATATCCAAGACCTACAAAACCCAAGATCATTCCTTCGATCTTGCTGGTTAGCTACTATCTCCCTTGATGCCACTTTGCTCCTTTCCTCGAACCCTTCCCTACACACTTGAATGAAAATCCTTATTGATACACTTAATGAGATATTACTCACTGATTCTATGTGTGTCTTCTTTCCACTAAGAAATATCCAACACCTTCAACTGAGCACCTTTGTTGCTGATGTATGATCGTGCACCTGCAACTTATCTACTACGTAGATCTATTCTTACCACTAGATCTCTCTATTTCTCATGGCACTATGCTGGCTCATCCTGCGACTTATCTTCTCCTTTTGGTTCATTATATCTCTAGGTGAAATTCCTTCTTCACCCCTTTCTACGATATCCTTGAGAAAAATTCCTTCTTTTCTCTCTCTGTGAGTCTCTGAATCCAATAAATTTGTCATCCTCTATACTCTGGATGAACTTCCTTATTCACCCATATGAGATCTATTTGATTCATTGTCTTTCGTGTCTCAAGAACATGAGAAAAATTCCATATTTTCTCCAAATTATATGACTCAATAACATGAGAAAAATTCCCTCTATGCTCCCACGTAGTCCCTCTCTCCTTCAAAGCCTCGACTCTAATGTTTCCTAGAAATCGGTCCTTCGATTTCTTCCTACTTGTTTATATATATGCTAATATATCCTGCAAATATAACTAATTTGTTGCAAAATAAAGTGGATCTGCAATTATTCCTTCAAGCACCCACCTCGAAATTCTTGATCCCATAGATATGAAATTAATCTCTATTGTGGTCACTCAAATCTCATAGATATGTTGATACCATGTGCACTTGGTTTCCTCCTAGAGAAAACTTTCTCTGATACCATGTTGGGATCTTCTTTCAACCCTAGGTATGATGTGATAACATGTTGAAATTCCCCTTAACCTAGCACCTAAAAGTTAATTCCAAGAAAAATATATTTATTAAATTAAATCATAGCTAGGTTAATCAACGAAACATGCAACAAAATCATAAACAAGAAACTAAATCAAGCACATAAGAACACCAAGAATTTTTGGTAAACCCATGGAAAACCCTGGAGGGAAAACCAACCAATGATTCTCCTATTAAGGTTAAATTAGGGCTCTTGTAACAGGGAAAATGGCCCATTGATAAAATCATACACTGCAGACAAAACTGGAGACTCTTGTGCTTCTTTACGGCCTTGTACCAACATGTTTCCCAATACATTCATGACTTTCCTTTATATGATCTGCACACATATGTGACTTTCTCTTTTCTAACTCACGAATATCTTTGTCTATCTCCACTGAGACCTGTGGATGTGTAAAAAAATATTGTATGGCAAGATTTGTATGACTCTTCTCTTCCCTGTAGCTTATGTCCTCTGAAATCCACTTGTCGCTTCTTCTTCTCTCTCTCCTCCTTTACCTATGTGACATATAGATCAAATTCCTTCTCCAACTATCAATATATTGAATCACAATCCTTTGTGATCCAACCCGATCATCAATACTTGGATGAATTCTCTTCATCCAACCAGTGAGATGTCCCCACTCTAGTGTAAGAAAAATTCCTTCTTTTCTCCTACACTCCTCACACTAGAAAAGGTCCTTCTTTGCTCTTTTTGATATTGGCATCTTACCAAATATCCTCAACCTTGGAATCTCACCCAAGGTACCTTGCTATTGGAATCTCACCAAGAGTCTCTTGATATTGGCATCTCACCAAAGATCCTCACCTTGGTCTCTCAGCAAGGTCCCTTTCTCTTATCATCTCACCAAGAGTCTTCTGATCTTGTCATCTCACCAAAGATCATCACCTTGGTATCTCACAAAGGTCCCTTTCTCTTAGCATCTCACCAAGTGTTGATACTGAGAGGGGGGTGAATCAGTATCAAGTACAATTTAAAAAAAAAAATCAACTTATACTTAAACCATTCAATTATATCCAATGAGCAATGAACAATAGCATAAGAGTTACACCAATACACCACAATACACCATGCACAATATATGAGAAATAATCAATAGTT
>JZKD02S1895140.1:307643-321592 GCA_000966675.3 Picea glauca | reverse complement strand
CCCAACCTTTCTTTTATAATCATGAGTTACAATATATTTCTAATCTCCAAAGTGATCTACGGTTGATATTACTTCTCACACCCACTTAAGATTTAGATTACATGTTGCATGCTAAGCATGTCCTTAAATAACTCAATTCACTAATAAATACAATTTTCCTTTAATTAATTCCTTCTAACTAAACTAAACTCAAGGATAGACTATTTTCGACTACTTCCACATGCAAAACACATGCCTATGTGGAAATATCTGTCTGATGCTACCAAAAACATCAACATAGAGAAGAGAATATTTGTGAAGCAGTTGTTGGGTATGTATTATATTCTTTGCATGACATGACTAGCTGTAGTGTCTACTATGTTGCACCTAGTGCACAAGGTTTTGGGAGAAACACCCTTGAGAATTTTTTTTCCTTGGGAAATGTGTCACATTTTTGCCTTGTTTTTTGTGTCACCTCGATTTTCATGTCCATTGTTGGGAAGTTTTTTGGCACATGGTTTTTGCTGATGGTTTTCTATTTTCGGTTAAGGATTTAGGGTTGTTCACTAATCTAGGTCATTGGGTTAGGGTTTGGATGTCACTTCCTCCTATATGTATATTGTATTGTAAACAATGTATCACTATGAATGAATATAGAATATGTTGGTTTTACTAGTTTGGGTTTCCAGGGGAAAAATCTTTGTATAATGTGTGTATTTTCATTGTATCTTTTATGTTATTTTATTGAAAATATGTTTGCAATAAGAGATTTGTTGGCTTCAGGGGGGCACCTTTGTGGTCAAGGGTTTGTCTTGGGACTGTGATAAGACTTGTTATGGTGGGATATTTGTGGTATTGATTTTTCAGGTGAAAAGAAATGGTGAGAAGTTCAAAAATGGAGATCAAGAAGTTTAATGGGAAAATTTTTGAGTTGTGAAAGCTCAAGATGGAAGATATGTTGGTGGACAAAGATCAATGGATCGCGGTGGATCCAGGTATTGCACCTACATGAACTTCAACAGATGATTGTAAAAATTTGGATAGGAAGAAGAAGAGCACAATCTAACTATGTCTCTTAGATTCAATATTACTGAATGCGTCAGAGGAAGCTACAACCAAATATTTATGGGATAAGTTATGGAAGTTGTATTAGTATAAGTCCCTAGTAAATAAAATTTTCCCAAGAAAGAAATTGTATAATCTGAGGACGAGAGATGGAGACTCGGTGGAAGAGAATTTGAACTCCTTAAGTACTGTGGTAAGTCAGTTAATATCTATTGATATTAAAATTTCATATGAAGATAAGTGTATCAGGTTACTATGCTCTTTACCATACTTATGGGATATCCTGGTTGTGGCCATAGGTAGTAATACAACTTCTTTGAATTTTGATGAAGTGGTCTCATTCTTGTTGTTAGAAGAGATGAGAAAGAAGAACATGGAAGGATAGAGCACATATGCATTATTTGCAAGAGGACGATCCCATGAAATAAATAGATCTAAGTCCTCAAGTGAGAGATCTAATTCTAAGGGAAGATCTAAATGTCCTGGAAAGTTTGTAAAGGTATGCTGGAGATTTGGAAAATAAGGACACTACAAGAAGCAATGTAGATCCAAAATTGAGAAAAAGAAGGGATTTGAAGAAGCTCCTTCTATAGAATAAAATACCTCCAAGGAATAAGGAGGGGATGTGTACTTGGCTTCTTCAAGAACACATGCATATCATGAGGCATGGTTGGTTGAATCAACTGCATCCTTTCATATGATTCCCCACAGGGAGTGGTTCTGTGGATATGAAAGGTATGATGGAGGTAATGTTTTCCTAGGTAATGAATTGACAACCAAAATCATAAGACAAGGGAAATTCAAGTTGAGGCTCATATATGGAAGGATTAGAACACTACGTGGTGTTCTACACATCCCAAGATTGGCCAGAAATTTGATTTCTATAATAAAAATGGATGATGCAGGGGTAAAAACACTATTTGAAAAGGAAACCTCCAGGATGGTTCGAGGAGTAATGGTATTTCTTGTTAACACCATAATTTGCAACTTATTTAATAGGAATCAAGCATAATTGAGGTTTACCCTCAGGAGCATTATGGTATAAATCATGTGGCATTTTGCCCATGATTTTCACAGGAAAAATGAAATGTTTGGGGTCTAAAAAGCTCCAACATCCTTCGCTTCCTTCCATGTGATCGTCACTCACTCATCGTGCCATGCAAGTTTGTGCCAAGAATTTTTCTCCATGTCACCCCTATTCATACTCTATCGGCCCACCACTTGTTGTGCTTATATTGGTCATAAAAGAAGATCTGCATAACCTTGAGGCATCAAATTGACTCGCAGAAGTCGTTGGCACCATCTAAGAATAGCTATCGGTGTCAAGCCTCATCCTGATCCTGATGAAGGAAGTTACTGAGAATGAGAGTGGTGGTTTAGACCTCATCTCAACACATAAATGGAAACCCATAAAGAATTGGCAGATTTGAGCTCGTGTCTGACAGAGAGATGCATGCGCAGTCTGACAAAGAACGACTAGATGGAAGAGCTCACATCTGACAATAGAAGATTGTTCACACAGTTTGACAGAGAAGACGTCGACTGAAAATTTTGAATGCAGCAATCTGATCACAGTTCTGATGGTTGCATTAGTTATGCTTATATATAGGTACTTTTGATATTTTGTAAGGGTCGATGGTTGAGATAGGCTCCCTTATTGTAATATTTTGATGAAGAACTCTGGTTCTTTTGTTATGCAACTTGATTTGAGACTTCTTGATTAATCTAAGTCATCTTTCTTCTTCCATCTTATTTTCTTCTAATACTGAGAGAGTTCATGATTAACTGATTCACATTGGTTGTTGTAATTGTATTATGATGAATGTTTGATTATAGTGTTGTTATAATGTCTTTCAGTTTCCTTGAAAATTTGAATTCAAGAGGATCTTGTGTTTGATTTTTTTTCCTCCTTAGGCTGCTGGAAGACATGTTGTCCATATCATACCTATGCACTTTCTCACCAAAGTATTCCTCCTAATCACCTTTACTCCAACTTACCGACTGAAGTTGATACAAGACCTCAATTTCTTGTGCATGTCAGCCCATCTTTTCTGAGTTAGAACGTCATTATCTTGAGTCTTATCCATTTGACCCCCTTAAAATTCATTTACATTTACTGTATAATTGATCGGTACTGGGCTTATCCTCATTATAGTCTAAGGGTGATTCCTAGTGATAACATAAATGGAGCCATTGTCGAGGACAGATTTAAGCAGATTGAAGAGATCCCTAGGAAGAACGACATAGATCCAACTCTTGATGGTAGACAAGAGAGGGATACATAAATTGACTGTATTCATATACTTGGCGACTCCACATTAGAGACTCCACTGGGGAGGATCCTATTGGCAGAAAGATGAAGGGAATGACTAGGTATCATCTTATGAGCTTTCTTCATTAACTTTTGTTGTTCTTTATCAACTCATTTTTGTTTTTCCCTTCACATATAAAGATGATCATATTTTTATTTGTTTATTCGGTTGATCACCAACCTTCCTTTATATATACATCCTTGGAAGAAGCAGACCTACTTTTTTCATGTGTTGTAGATGCTGATATTATATCCTCAACTTAGCCTACTCATAAAGATGATCTTCATATTGAAACCCCTCCTGAACTCAATCACCCTTGCAGCCCTAGAGAGGTTGAAAATGATCCAAAACCTCCTCAAATATCATGACTTCCTGTTGTTACTGTTGAGCCTTTCCGTTAGTGTGTTAAGCCTCAAATTCAACCCACTAGTTTTCAAACTAGAATCAGAGACAAGATGTTTAAACCTTTAAATATTCCATATCATCTTCATCCTTATCCTCTTGATTTCTTTAAGTACTTTCCTCATTTTTCTAGAGAGGATTGTGTTATAGCTGAGAGGCATGTGGAGGATTTCGAGAATTTTATTGATCAGTTTGAGATAGTTCATGAGGATGTTACCATGAGGCTTTTTCCAAATCCTTGTTAGGATATGTTGCTATATGGTTTAAGGGTTTGGGAGATGACTCCATTGGTTCTTGGGTTGAGCTATACAATGATTTTTTAAAGTGTTGGGGTGATAAAAAGTCCCTTGATCAATACTAGGATGATTTTAATGCCTTGAGGAGAGGGGAAGAGGAAGCCTTAGTTGTCTTCAACAAGAGGTTTTACAGTGTTTATCATAGTATGCTTGTAGAGAACAGACCCATAGAGACTGTTGCCATGGTGTACTATGTCATAGCTCGACATTCAGAGCTTGTCCTTCTCCTGAGAGAAAGGAAGCCTACATATTTATCATAGTTATTCATGGATGGTGAGGAAGTACAGGAGAACCTCCGAGCTTGTGGAAGGATTCAAAGTCAGTATCATATCAACTCTGAATGTAAGGTAGTTTTTACCTACTGTCCCTACGAAGAAAATACTGTGGATAATTTTTTCTTTGACACGGGTATCCATGAGAAACCCTGTCTTGATGAAAATCATGTGTATGAACAACTAGAAGCAACAATTACTACTATTACTGAAATTGATATTTTTAACAGTTATATTCTTGATGAAACTATTATTTTAAAGGTTGATCATAGACATGAAAGGTAGCCCATTTTTGATGGATATTCTAGTGATGATGAGCATCAAGATTATATTATATTTGATCACTATGAAGATAGTAAGGATGATGTAGAAGTTGTCCTTGTCACAGAAGACACAACCCGAGAGTTTGACTAGGAGAAGCCCTTAGCCGAGGCACGTGAAGAGATCATTTACACACAACTAGTAGTAAATCAACAATCATCAGTGGATCAACAACCTCCTACGTCCAGCCTTCTTCCACTTGTACCTACAGTTCACAACAAGCAACTTTTTGACCCACAGATGCCTGTGGCTGTCATTCAATCAAGTATACCTGTAGAGGACATCAAGCCAGCTGTCAACAACTTTGAAACAATGAAGGTAACCTTTCATAAGTTAATCATGCATTTACTTCATTTTCATGACCCTGTCGATGAGTACATAAAGTTACACTTTTCAAATACTTTGGAGCATGCAATATTGATCTTTTTATCAACATTTGAAGGTAATATGGATGATCATAAGAATGAAATTAGTCAGATGTCACGTTTTCATTATCTTTTATGGATCATTTGTGGTGAAGCAAAGGATTCAGTTATCAAACAATTTGAATGGCTATGGTGTAAGTTTTCTTTCACCTAGAATTTTGTAAAAGTAAGTTAACTTAGGTTTTGTACATAAATAAGCTCCCTCAGGAGCAGGTGTGTTTTCTTTAATTTTTAGAATAGTGTACTTGTCATACTATTTTCTTTGGTATGATGTTTCAGAACATGAATCCATAGCCCAACATCTAAGGCACTAGAACTACTTGTTCTTGGCAGCTTGCAGGGAGCATGCCATCCCCTATGGAGCCAAATGTTAACACCATAATTTTCAACCTATTTCATAGGAATCAAGCATAATTGAGGTTTACCCTAAGGATAATTATGGTATAAATCATGTGGCATTCTTTCCATGATTTTCAAAAGAAAAATGAAATGTTTGGGGTCTGAAAAGCTCCATCATCCCCCGCTACCTTCCACGTGACCGTTGCTCACTTGTCGTGCCATGCACGTTTGCACCAAGAATTTCTCTCCATGTCACCCCTACGGATAAGCAATCGACCCACCACCTGTTGCACATGTATTGGTCATAGAAGAAGATATGTATAAGCTCAAGGCATCAAAATTGACTCGCAGAATTCGTTGGCACCATCTAAGAACAGTTATGGGTGTGAGGCCTCATCTTGATCCCGATGAAGGAATTTACTAAGAATGAGAGCGGTGGTTGAAACCTGATATCAACACACAAATGGAAAGCCAGAAAGGATTGGCATATTTGAGCTCATGTCTGACAGAGAGTTGCATGCGCATTCTGATAGAGACGGTCAAGACATAAGAGCTCGCGTCTGAAAACAAAAGATTGTCTACACAGTCTGACAGAGCAGGCATCGACTGAAAACTTTGAATGCAAAAATCCAATCACACTCTTGAAAGTTGCAGCAGTTCTTCTTATATATAGGCAGTTTTGATATTTTGTAAGGGTTGATTGTTGAGCTAGGCTCCCTTATTGTAATATTTTGATGAAGAACTTTGGTTCTCTAGTTATGTAACTTGATTTGAGAATTCTTGATTAATCTAAGTCATATTTCTTCTTCCATCTTATTTTCCTATGATACTGAGAGAGTTCATGATTGACTGATTCACATGGATTGTTGTAATTGTATTATGATGAATGTTTGATTATAGTGTTGTTATAATGTCTTTTAGTGTCCTTGAAAATTTGAATTCAAGAGGATCTTGTGTTTGAGTTTTTTCCTCTGTAGGCTACTGGAAGACTTGATGTCCATAGAAGACCTCTATAATTTCTCACCAAAGTCTTCCTCCTATTCACCTTTACTCCAACTTACTGACTGAAGTTAATACAAGACCTCAATTGCTTGTGCATGCCAACCCAGATTTTCTAAGTTAGAACGTCATTATCTTGAGTCTTATCCATTTGACCCCCTTAAAACTCATTTACATTTATTGTATAAGTGATGGGTACTGGGATTATCCTCATTACAGTCTGAGGGTGATTCCTAGTGCTAACATAAATGGCATCGTTGTCGGGGACAGATTTGAGCAGATTGAAGATCTCCCTGGGAAGAACGACATAGATCCAACTCTTGATGGTAGACAAGACAGGGATACATAAATTGACTGTAATCATCTACCTGGCGACTCCACATTAGAGACTCCATTGGGGAGGATCCTATTGACAAAATTATGAAGGGAATGACTAGTTATCATCTTATAAGATTTCTTCATGAACTTTTGTTGTTCTTTATCATATCATTTTTGTTTTTCCCTTCACATCTAAAGAGGATCATATTTTGCTTTGTTTATTCGATTGATCACTAGACTTTCTTTATATATCCATCCTTGGAAGAAGAAGACTTGCTTTGTGCCTATGTTGTAGATGTTGATATTATATCCTCAGCTCAACTTACTAATAAAGATGAGCTTCATATTGAAACCCATCATGAACTCAATCAACCTTTTTGCCCTGGGTAGGTTGAAACTGATCCACAACCTCCTCAAATCTCATCACATACTGCTATTATTGTTGAACCTTTCCATCAATGTGTTAAGCCTCATATTCAACCCACTAGTTTTCAAACTAGAATAAGAGACAAGTTGTTTAAACCTTTAAATATTCCATATCATATTCATCCTTATCCTCTTGATTTCTTTAAGTACTTTCCTCATTTTCTGGAGAGGATCATGTTATAGCTGAGAGGCATGTGGAGGCTTTCAAGAATTTTATTGACCAGTTTGAGATAGTTCATGAGGATTTTACCATGAGGTTTTTTTCCAAATCCTTGTTAGGAGATGTTGTTGTATGGTTTAAGGGTTTGGGATCTGACTCCGTTGGTTCTTGGGTTGATCTATACAATGATTTTTTAAAGTGGTTGGGTGAGAACAAGTACCTCGATCAATACTGGGATGAATTTAATACCTTGAGGAGAGGGGAATATGAAGCCTTGGTTGTATTCAACAAGAGGTTTTATAGTGTTTATCATAGTATGCCTGTAGAGATCAGACCCACATAGACTGCTGCCATGGTGTACTATGTCATGGATCATCATTCATAGCTTGTCCTTCTCTTGAGAGAAAGGAATTCTACATATTTATCACAGTTATTCATGGATGTTGAGGAAGTAGAGGAGAACCTTTGAGCTTGTGGAAGGATTCAAAGTCAGTATCATCTCAACTCTGAATGTAAAGAAGTTTTTACTGGTTGTCCCTATGAAGAAAAGACTATGGATATTTTTTTCTTCGACGCAGGTATCCATGAGCAACTCCATCTTAATGAAAATAATGTGTATGAACAACTAGAAGCAGCAGTTACTACTGTTCCTAAAATGGATATTTTTAACATTTATATTCTTTATGAAATTACTATTTTAAAGGTTGATCATAGCTATGAAAGGCAACCCATTTTTGATGGATATTCTAGTGATGATGAGAAATAATCTTATATTATATTTGATCACTATGAAGACAATAAGGATGATGCATAAGTTGGCCTTGTCACAGAAGACACAACTCGAGAGTTTGACTCAGAGCAACCCTTAGTTGAGGCACATGAAGAGATCATTTATATAGAGCTAGAAGTAAATCAATAGTCATCAGTCGATCAGAAACCTCCTACGTCAGCCTTCTTCCATTTGTACCTACAGTTCACATCAAGAATATTTTTGACCCATAGATGCCTATGGCTGTCATTCAATCAAGTGTGCCTGTAGAGGACATAAAGATAGTTGTCAACAACTTTGAAATAGTGAAGGTAACCTTTCATAAGTTAATCATGCATTTCCTTCAGTTTCGTGACCCTGTCGATGAGTACATAAAGTTACACTTTTCAAATGCTTTGGAGCATGCAGGCTTGATCTTTTTATCAACATTTGAAGGTAATATGGGTGATCATAAGAATGAAATTATTCATCTATCACACTTTCCTTGTCTTTTATGGATCATTTGCAGTGAAACAAAGGATTCAGTTATCAAATAGTTTGAATGGCTATGGTGGAAGTTTTCTTTCACCTAGCATTTTGTAAAAGTCGGTTAACTTAGGTTTTGTACATAAATAAGCTCCCTCAGGAGCAGGTGTTATTGATTTCATTTTTAGAATAGTGTACTTGTCGGCCTGTTTTCTTCGGTATGATGTTTCAGAGCATGACTCCATAGCCTAACATCTTAGGCACTAGAACTACTTATTCTTGGAAGCTCACAGGGAGCATGGCATCCCCTATGGAGCCAAATGTTAACACCATAATTTGCAATATATTTCATAAGAATCAAGCATAATTGAGGTTTACCCTTAGGATCATTATGGTATAAATCATGTGGCATTTTGCCCATGATTTTCACAGGAAAAATGAAATGTTTGGGGTGTAAAAAGCTCCAGCATCCTCCTCTTCCTTCCACGTGACCGTCACTCACTTGTCATGCCATGGAAGTTTGCGCCAAGAATTTTTCTCCACATCACCCCTGCGAATACGCTATCAGCTCAACACATGTTGCACCTGTATTGGTCACATAGTAATATATTCATAACCTCAAGGCATCAAAATTGACTCGCATAAGTCGTTGGCACCGTCTAATAAAAGTTATGGGTGTCAGGACTTGTCCTGATCCCGATGAAGGAAGTTACTAAGAATGAGAGCGATGGTTGAGACCTCATATCAGCACATAAATGGAAAGCTAGAAAGGATTGGAAGATTTGATCTCCTGTCTGACAGAGAGTTGCATGCGCAGTCTGACAGAGAAGGTCCAGACAGAAGAGCTCGCATCTGAAAACAAAATATTGTCTGCACAGTCTGACAGAGCAAATATCAACTGAAAACTTTGAATGTAGCAATCCGATCACACTCTTGATGGTTGTAGCATTTCTTCTTATATATAGGTTGTTTTGATATTTTGTAAGGGTCGATGGTTGAGCTAGGATCCCTTATTGTAATATTTTGATGAAGAACTCTGGTTCTCTAGTTATGTAACTTGATTTGAGACTTCTTGATTAATCTAAGTCATCTTTATTCTTCCAGCTTATTTGCCTCTGATATTGAGAGGGTTCATGTTTGACCGATTCACATGGATTTTTGTAATTGTATTATGATGAATGTTTGATTATAGTGTTGTTATAATGTCTTTCAGTTTCCTTGAAAATTTGAGTTCAAGAGGATCTTGTGTTTGAGTTTTTTCCTCCTTGGGCTACTGGAAGACCTAATGTCCATAGCAAATTTCTAAACTTTCTCACCAAATTCTTCCTCCTATTCAACTTTAATCCAACTTACTGACTGAATTTGATACAAGACCTCATATGCTTGTGCATGCCAGCCCAAATTTTCTGAGTTAGAACGTCATTATCTCGAGTCTTATCCATTTGACCCCCTTAAAACTCATTTACATTTATTGTATAACTGATGGGTACTGGGCTTATCCTCATTACAGTCTGAGGGTAATTCTTTGTGCTAACACTGGTGAAGGGATTTCGGTTTGGAAATCTGTTCAATTTGAAAGGAAGCACTATTAGTGATTGGTGTAATAGTTTCATTTATCTTGATATTGGATTTGAAGAAGAAAGAACTCTTAAATTACTTGGAGAAAAGGTTATGTTGTGGCATCAAAGACTGGGGAATATAGAAGAGAAAAGTATTCGACTACTACACGGTAAAGGTATGGTTGAAGGTATGCCTAACTGCTCTATGGATTTTGATTTATGTGAACATTGTGTATATGGGAAGAAAAATCAGGTAAGATTCCCCTATAATGAAACAGGGGCAAGAGGAATTTTACAGCTAGTTCACAGTGATGTGTTTGGACCCGTGTCAGTTGCATCATTGGGAAAATATATGTACTATGTATCATTTATAGATGAATTCTTGAGGAATACTAGGATATGTTTCCTTGAGAAGAAATATGAAGTCTTTGACAGGTTTAAAGAGTTTAAGGCTCTTGTTGAGAATCAAACAGAGAAACGAATTAAGGTGCTGAGGACAGATAATGACAGAGCATTCTGTGGTAACGAGTTTAAATAATTATTTAAAAAGTGAAGTATAGAAAGGAATAAGACTACTCCATATACACCTCATCATAATGGAGTTGCAGAAAGGATGAATAGAACACTGATGGAAAAATAAAGGTGCATGCTCAGTGGTGTCGGGTTAGGGAAATAATTTTGGGTAGAGGCAGTGGGTACTGCATGTTACCTGGTCAACATATCACCCTCATCAAATTTATATGACAAGACTCCACAAGAGGTATGGATTGGTAAGAAACCTTCTCTGACACATCTCAAGGTATTTGGTTGTGAGGTCCATGTTCATGTTCCAAAGGAAAACATGAGTAATCTAGATAAGAAGTATGGAAAGTGTATCTTTATTGGGTATAAAGATGGTCTCAAAGGTTATAAGATTTGGAACCAAGAAACTAATAAGGTAGTGCATAGCCAAGATGTGGTATTTATAGAAATGAAGGATGTTGTTAAAAAGGAAGTCCTACCAAGTAAGGAAGAACCAGATAAATTAGAGTTTGATTTAAAGGATGATGAATCAAACTCTATAGAAGAACATGAATCAGAAGAAGAAGATCCTCATACTCTAGTATTGACCAGATCGGTTCGAGAAAGAAAAATACTAAAAAGGTATACTCCATCTTATTTATGTTCAAAGTTTGTTGTGTCTATTACGGATCATGATCCTAGAACTATCAGGGAGGAAGTGGATTTAGAGGATGGAAAGCTCTGGAAAAATTCTATGGATGAACTCATGGAAGCCTTGGATAAGAATGAGGCTTGAGATCTAGTGGAGTTTCCGACTGGAAGAAATCCCATTGGAAGCAAATGGGTATTTAAAAAGAAGATCAATGCAAAAGGAAAAGTGGAGAAATACAAAGCTCAGTTAGTAGAAAAGGGTTATTCCCAGGTTGAGGGAATTGATTTTGGTGAGATTTTTTCTCTTGTTGCCAAGTTAACTTCTATAATATTTATGTTATTTGTTGCTACTGCATTTGATTTTGAAGTAGAGCAGATGGATGTGAAGAGAACATTTCTACATGGGGATCTGGAAGAATAAATATATATGAAGCAACCATAAGGATTTGTTGTGAAGGGAAAGAAGGAGATAGTATGCAAGTTGAAAAAGTCATTGTATGGTTTAAAAAAATCACCAAGGATGTGGTATCAAAAATTTGATACTTATATTATAGGACTTGGATTCACAGGAAGTAAAGAGGATCATTGTGTGTATTTTAAAATAGTTGGTGATCATTTGATTTATTTGGTCTTGTATGCGGATGATATGTTGTTGATAGGAAACAACAAGGAGATTATCTAGGATGTGAAAAATTTGTTTTCCTATAAATTTGACATGAAGGATGTTTGTGTTTCAAATTTCATTTTGGGCATGGAATTTAAAAGAGATTGGAAAAACAAGAAACTCTGGTTAAATTGAAGAAAATATGTTGAGACAATTTTGCAGAGGTTTAATATCTAGGAATGTAAACTGGTCAAGGTTCCTATTCTTTTTCATGTAAAGTTATTTGCGTATCAGTGTCCCAAGACACAATAAGAGGAGGAGGAAATGTGTTGTGTTCTATATGCGAGTGCAATTGGAACTTTGATGTATGCAATGGTCTATACTAGATTGGACATTTCACATGTGGTGGGATTTTTTAGAAGGTATATGTCAAAACCAGGGAAAGAGCATTGGTCAACATTAAAAAGGGTTTTCAAGTATTTTCATGGCACTGCTAGTTATGGATTGTTCCACCAAGGAAGACCATGATTGGATAGATTTTTGTACATACTTGTCTTTGTGGATGCAGGCTGGGCTGGAGATCTAGATCATAGGATATCTACAAGTGGGTATGTGTTTATCCTGTTTGGAGGAGCAATCAGTTGGATGAGAAAAATACATGTTGTAGTGGCACTTTCAACTATAGAAGTTGAATACATGGAATCCACTCATGCAAGTAAGGAAGAAATATGGTTACAAAGATTGTGTTCATATATTGGATTGGTACAAAAAGTTGTAAGGATAGATTGTGAAAGTTAGAGTGAAATTTTTCTAGCGAAGAACCCATCTTATCATTCAAAGACAAAGCATATTGATATTCAATATCACTTTGTGAGAGACATGGTTGAAGAAAAGAAAGTGTTGTCAATCAAGGTGGACACTTTGAAGAATGATGCAGATTCATTAACAAAATATGTGAGCATTGAGAATTTCTCTTGGTGTAGAGGATTCATGGACATTATTGCCCTGGATTGTTGACTATGTAACCCTGTAACCCCATGTATGAAAACAAAACAAGTGGGAGAATTTTGGGTATGTGTTATATTCTTTGCACGAATAGCATTAGTGACTTCTATGTTGCATTAGGAACCCAAGGGGGTTTGAGGCCCTTAGGGGTTTTCAAGGGTTCGAGGATAGTGCCCTCGAGAAAATTGTTTTTCCTCGGGAAACATGTTGCATTGTTACCTCAATTTTCATGTCTCCTTGATTTTTTTGTTCATTGTTGGGATTTTTTTTGGCACATGGTATTTGTCTATGGTTTTTTATTTCTAGTTAAGGAATTGTTAAATTCAGAGTTTTTATTAAGTTCCTTTCAATTTACTAGAGCATAAAAGTATAAGTAGGATCACTGAAAGAAACACAATCACAAGATACACATCATTTTATCCCGGGAAACCCTCATGGGGGATAAAACCTAGCAAAAAATTCCTTAATAATGGATTTCCAATAAAATTCCAAGACTTAGGAAAAAACCACCAAGAAAAGACTAGGACTGAGCATGTTCCTCTCTCTCCTTCTTCTTGCAACTGCAACTACCTTCAAAAGATGCACACTAGAAGTGCGAGTGAGTGAGTGAACAAATGAGGCGCCCTCCTCACTTATAAATACTAGTTGAGGAGGTCCTAGGGTTATTTCTCTTCATCAATTAGTGACGAGTTCTCCCAATAGTGGTTAAAACCCCTTTATTAAATCCCAAGGGTTGAATTTACAAACACCACCATATAACTATGGTTTGAGAAATCCACAAAAGTGGATTTGCTCTTATATAAGACCCAACATGATCAATCCACAATAGGGGATTTTATCTATAAGATAATAACTCAATTATAATTAGAATATTGTTACAATATTTCAACACTCCCCCTTAATGAGAAGGGTATTCTACTAACATAGCCCAATACAACATCATCATCATCGAGAGAAAGAGATGGAAACAACATCATCAACATCTGGAACACTAACTAGTGTATCTACAAATCATTGAAAGTTTTTCTCATCATCAATAACATCATCATTCACAACATGGAGTTGGAGTAGCATCATCATC
>JZKD02S1895140.1:280400-303751 GCA_000966675.3 Picea glauca | reverse complement strand
TTCAAAATATTTGCACTAGAAGTGTGAGTGAGTGAGTGAACAAATTAGGCACCCTCCTCACTTATAAATACTAGTTGAGGAGGCACTAGGGATATGTATCTTCATCAAGTAGGGCTGACTTCTCCCAATAGTGGTTAAAACCACTTTATTAAATCCCAAGGGACAAATTTACAAACACCGCCATATAACTATGGTTTGAACAATCCACAAAAGGGGATTTGGTCTTATACAAGACCCAACATGATCAATCCACAAAGGGGGATTTGATTTATAAGATAATAACTCAATTATAATTAGAATATTCTTCAAAGTTACAAAATTTCAAATTGAATTAGGGTTGTTGACTAATCCAGGTCATTGGGTTAGGGTTTTGGATGTTGTTGGATCCTATATTTATATTTTATTTTAAACAATGTATCACTATGAATCAATATAGAATATGTTGGTTTTCCTAGTTTGGGTTTCCAGGGGAAAAATCTTTGTGTAATGTGTGTATTTTCATTGTATCTTTTTTTTTTTTTTTTATTGAAAATCTGTTTGCAGTAAAATATTGTACAAGGCTAAAATATATAACAGTGGTAGGGAATAACCTGTTGGTGGTTTGTAGTATGCAAAAATGGTAAACCATAAGTGGCTTTAGGTTTTGTTATTCCTTTGTTTTTAGTGTTGGGGCTAGAGGAAATTATAGAGTATGAGGTTTATGTTACCGTTATGCTGTCGAAATTTCTCCTAAATTATTCTTTCGTCAAATGATCGTGCTAAGATAACATAGAATTTATATTGTAACTATTTATTTGTTGAATAATACATTAATTTTGCTTTAGATTGTGGGTTTTTTTATCCCATAAGGGTTTTCCCTAGGGACTCTTGTTGTCTATGGTTTTTTGTTTATTTTTTTTGCAATTTTAATGTTTTTAGTTTCTAGACATTCTTCTCTCATATATTAGTTTAGGAAGTGTATTCTACACCTATACTTTAATTTGGTATCGAAGCCTAATCACCTCAGTTCCAAGGTGTTAAGGACATGTTTTTTTTATCTAATCTTTATTTGAGTGGGATGTTGTGTAGAAGGAAACAATATTCCAGGGAAATGACAGGTCAATCTAGATTAGAAATGGAGAATTTTAATGGCACTAAGTTCTAACTTTGAGTTGTGGAAGCTTAAAATGGAGGATATTTTATTGGATCAATATCTATGGATTGTAGCATATGGAACCAAACCCATTGGTATGATAGATGAAGATGTGGTGGTGTTTGAGAGAAAAGTAAGAAGCCTTATTAGGATATGTTTGGATAATTCAGTATACTAGAACATTTCTGAAGAAAATTTATTTGGATTTATGAATGGAACGAAATGAAATATAGAGTTATAGAAAAAACAAACAGATAAAAAAAAACTTGAATTATATTAATAAATGAAATCATAAATGTGATGAACTATAAAAAAATGAAGAATAAAACAAACTCTCTCGAATAGTGGTAGTTGATCTCTGAGAAGAGATGTGATGACTATACACATTACAATGAGGCTGGAAGGATTTTTAATCATAAAGAAGAAAAGAGGAAAACTTAAACATCGATAAACCTAACCGTAGGAGATGAAACACCAAAATTATTGTGGGCCCCAAAGGGGTTAGTTGGTATGCCAACTTCCCACGGTCGTAACTTTTACATACGATCTTTGTTTGGTACACTCAATATGTCATTCAAAAGGTCTAACTGAGAAGCACACATTATGGTCAGCCCAAACCATGAATTTTTTTATCATATATGTGTTGTCTCACCCATAAAATATTGCTTAGGGCCCCAAAATGGCCTTGGAAGTTCAGGACCTGAAAAAGTGTAGAAAAACTGCCCAAAATGGAAAATTGTTCTTTGAGCCAATGGAATAGGTGGGTGGCCACCGATATCTAGCTATATGAATCCTTCCTCCTTAGGAATAAATGGTCTCCATTGTGTTGAGTGCTCCTATTAGATGGGGAAAAGTTTGCTAAACTTGACCCTAGGTGAGCCACTTGCCTTGGTGTAGGAGCTTCCCTGCTTTGACAACCCAATAAAGTTGGAACCTCTATTGGCAAGTTCCCTTAACCTGTGTGTCCATGATTTGGTCAATGGTTTCTTGTTCCATACAATTCAAGTTTATCTCTATTAGTTTCAACTACTCTTCTATGTTTGATGCGTCAAATAATGGTGGAAAGTATGGTCAAAGGAGGTCCACATTGAACACACGGTGCAAGCCAAGGAAGTGGGAAATAGTTATCTCAAAATCATTGTAACCCACAACCTTGGTGATGGTGTAAGGACCACAGTGAAGTGGAAAAAACTTCTAATGGGGTATTTTAAGGTGCTCCTTCTACAAATTCAACCAAACCTTGTCCCCCACCTAAAACTTGTGTGGAACCCAGTGTCGATCATGGTGCTACTTTTACTTAGAATTGACTTTCAACAAAATATCATAAACCTATTGGAATATGTGCTTAATCCATTCAATAAACTTGGTGGATTTGTCAACCTCATATTGAACATGGGAATATTATTCCTGTATGGTTGCAAGGGGTAGTGCAACATTAATGGGACCCAATGGTTGAAATCCCATCCCTGTAGAAATTATTACTCCAACACCTAAGTACTTTGTTATCTAGTCATTTACTTACTGCAATCATATTAGCAACTAACAAAACAATAATACACTACTAAAATATTTAAATCAATATAATTCAGTGGAAGAATAAACTAGGAAACCGAATCAAGCACACATTAACATCATAATTTTTGGATAAATACCCTAGAAAAACCATGGAGGGAAAACAAATGTTGAGAATGATTTTATTGTGCTAAAATCAAGTCTCTCATACCAAGGATAATGGCCCACTGAGATAAATACAACTACATACTAACATGGAAAGGTATGACCTATTGTACAACCAATTATGGAACACTTTTCTAGGCATTCACAACTATCTCTTCAGTGACCCATGAATATCCATGACTTTACCAACTATGACCTGCATATGTCCATGACTATCTCCTCTGTGACCTGTGGATATGTACAGAAATTCCATATGAAAAAACTTCGTATAGTTTGACTCTTTCATGTGGCTTTCTTCTGTTGAAACCCACCTATGTATGTCTCTGTGCTCTCTTCTCCTTGGCCTCTATGAACTCTAGATGAAGTTCCTTCTTCACCTATCCAATATATTGAACCTTAGTCCATCATGATCCAATACTCTTTTTCGACTCCCTCAACACTTGTCAAGTGTCTTTCTCCTTGACCCTCGCCTTGTTTTTATAATCATGAGTTACAATCTATTTCTAACCTCGAAAGTGATCTACAGTTGAGATTACTTCTCACACTCACTTTTAGATTTAGATTACATGTTGCATGCTAAGTACTTTTATCATGTTTCATAAGTAACTCAATTAACTAATTAAATAATTAATTAATAAAATCAATTTACTCTAATCATTCCTTTAAATAAAGTAAATTCAAGAGTAGAAGGCTTTGGACAATTTCCACACATCTAGACACATAGACATGTGTGGAAAATACTTGTCTGATGCTACCACTAACATAAAAAATCCCTATTAGCGAGGAAGGTATTATGCACCGCTCCAAGTCTATCCCTGAAGAATACAAACTTCCCTTTCTCCAAGGGTTTGGTCATACTATTTTCAACCTGCTCATCTATAGAAATATATTGAAGCTTCATTGATCCTTTCTGGATCCTATCCCAAATGAAGTGACATATGATCTCAATATTCTTGGACCTATCACTGAATTTTGTATCTTTAGAGAGTTTGATACAACTATTATTATCATAATATATCACTGTAGGCTCCAACTCCTAACCAAATAATCCTATAAGCAATTTGTGAAGCCAAATGGCTTCACATCTAGCCTTACTCACTTCAATATACTCTACCTCTACTGGATTGAGTGCCATAGAATTATTCTTCCTACTGAACCAAGTAATAATTGTTGATCCCAAGATCAATCAACACCCCGAGGTGATATTTCTTTCTTCTGCACTGCCTACCCAATTCGAGTCTTTATATCCCTGAAACTCTACTCCATATCCTCCAATATATATCAATCCAAACTCCATTTTACCTCTAAAGTATCTGCGAACATGCTTTGTTGTGATCCAATGCACCTTCCTTTGTTCAACCATGAACTAAATCAAGGTATTCACAACAAAAAAAATATTTGGTCTGGTGTTGACCAAATACATCAAGGACCCTACCAGCTTCCTCTATATCCTGTGATCCACCGACTCTGAATATGAAGTGTCAATATTCTTCATATTGGTAATCATAGGTGTAGCCATTGGTTTATAGTCATCCATCATGAATCTCCTCAATATATCTACTGCATACTTCCCTTTTCCATGCAGGATCACCCCTGATACATTCCATACCTCTAACCCCAAGAAATTATGCATCAAGACAATGTCCTTCATCTCAAACTCACTATCCAAATTTGCATTGCACCTTGCTATAAGATCCTCTTCTCCTATGAGAAATAAATCATCAACATACAAAACCAAGATGAGAGGATCTTCTCCAAAAATTATGAAGTACAAGTTAGGATCCGCCTCACTCTTGGTAAATCCCATACTCTACAAGTCTCCATCGATCTTTGAATAACATGCACTAGGTGCTTGTTTGAGTCCATATAGGAGTTTCTTAAGCCTACACACATGAGAATTCCCTCCCATGTACCTCAAATCCATAAGGTTTCTCTATGTATACTTTCTTCTCAATGATCCCATTGAGGAACGTTGTTTTCACATCCATCTGATGTATCCTCTCCTTCATAACTGAATAAATAGGAAAAAAAGATCAAATAGAAGCATACCTGGCGACTGGAGAAAATGTATCCTTGTATTCCACTCCCTATTTCTAGGAGAACCCTCTTGCCACAAACCTTGCCTTGAACTTCTCTATGATACCATCTGCAACATGATTGATCTTGTAGAGCCACCTAGAACCCACAACTATCTTCCCCTACAGTCTCATCACAACATCCCAAACATCATTCTTCATAATAGAGGTGTAATCCTCTATCGTGGCATCCTTCCATACATGTTGATCTATTGCTTCCTCAAAACTGGAAGTCTCAACATCAATGATGCTACTCATAAGTTCCATGTAGTTCAAAAATTTCTTGGGATTAATGCACTCTTTGAAAACACTCCTAGGAGACTCACCATCATCTCTCAATCTATGTACTATCCATTTGGGTTTATTTATAGGGCTGGAAGGGGATAACTCCTCCTCTCCACTTGAAGTTTGAACTATTGATTTTTTCTCATCCTTCAGAGCCTATTGCTCCTTGTCCTCTGTCACTGCTGATGACTCCTGGGTACTCTTATATGTTAAATTATCCTCAAAATTCACATCTCTACACACAACTATCTTCCTTTGCACTGGAATGAACATCTTGTAAGCCTTTGAGGTCTCCCTGTACTTGATCCAGGAGGCTCCCCAAGTCCAAAAAATGATCAAAAAATGAATGTTCTTGAAATTGAATGAAACCAATTCCATTGCAACCATCTCATCACGCTGATTCCGACCATATATTTACTTCCTCAAATGGGCATTGTATGCGAGCATTATCACACTCTAATCATTTTCCCAAACATGTAAAAAGTCAATAGGTCAACAAGAAAAAATTCAATGCTGACATAAGCATGACATAGCATTGAGACACGTGGCAACACATCAACAGGTTGACTGGGCAGATGATAGTGATCCAATCAGAAGTGGAGAAGTGGCACATTCTCGAGAAAATTAAATAGTGCCACATGGCTCAGGCATGGGCTTCCACGTGGCACCCTATCATTTGATGGTTGGTTAAAATGTTTTGGAGCTCATGGGATTCGACCCCATGACTTGTTGGTAGAGGAAATTCCTTGGTAAAGGTCTGAATGTCATAGCGCCAAAGGTGAGACTTGTTTATACACTCCCACATTAATATATATATAAAGTGTTCATATGGTAGATCATAGGCGAAATGGGGTTGGGGCCTAGCCCCAGCCCACTGAATTACTTTCCATACAACCACAACTTTAGACTCGAGGGAAATCCATTACAGTTTAACCAAATGCACAGGGGTTAGTGCTTAGGACTTTGGATATTCCATATGCTTCGGGGCGGGGACCACAATTTTGGGCGCACCATACAAGCGCGGTCCTATTGTTTCACAACACATGACCATGTATGCAGGATAAGGGCCAACGCGCAGCCCTTAAGGGCTAGCACTTGGCCACATTATATGCATGTGACCCTATTCTACCATGCGCACCTGGGGCCTTTGGGCTAAATTTGATTGTTTGTACACATGTGGGTCTTTTTGCCTATAGTTTGGCCCATATTGGGCATTTTTGGAGATTTATTGGCCATTTGAAGGGGGATTTGATCCCAAAAAGAGGCCAGATATTTCTGGGAAGTTGGGATTCCCAAAATGAGCCTAAAAACTATATAAACTAGGATTTGTGAGCTTCAGGGGGTACTTTTTATGCAGGGAATGTAAAGAAGAGTTGGAGTTTTTGGCCCATTTCTCATGTTTTGAGGGGCATGTTGTCATGCTTTGACAGGATTTTGTAAAGGAATGTGTGCATATGCACAAGGAGGTCTTGTACAGAAGATCAAAAGCCTGTTTGTAACAAAAAGGAGCCATTGTAAAGAGAACTTGAGCATTTGAAGATCAATAAAGAGGTCCTCCACTTGGAAGCGGGCCCGAAGACGTAGCCACATATTGGTGAACTCCGTTATCAAGTTCTTGTTGTCTTTGTATCATTCTTATTGTTGTTCATCTATCTTATTTGCAGCATGGTTATTAATGGCTGAACTCATTAATCATTCATGAGTATCTAATTAATGTCAATTTGTTAATAATTCCTTCCTTTTTTGGATAAAGTATTTTGGTGTCAGAGATTTTGGTTATTTTGGAAGGTTTAACAAGTGCAGGATTGAATCCTCACAAGATCCAAATATCGAAGAGGAGAAGGATCATTGGCTGAATTCATTCCTGAGATATAACAACCGTTGAGGAAGAAAATAATTGCTTCAGAAGGAGAACTTTCTCCATGAACCAAGAAGCTTGAAGATGCACTTTTCTCCATGTCAGAAATGGTCAAAGTGTTATATGAGGATTTATTTGAGAGAAAGAAACTAGTTTTGAGAGATATTTTAATGTAGGGTAAAAGTGAAGGGAAAGAAGAATCTTCAAAGCCTCCTCCTACACCACCTTCACCACCATCTTCTCCTTCTTCTTCAAATTCTACTTCAAATTTTAGTTCTCATTCTACAACATCTAAAATACAAAAGCAAACACATAAGAATAAGTCTAATATGCCTTTGTTAAAAATTGATGTTAAGTTTGAGTTGCCTTTGTATGATGTAGAACCAAATGGGGAAAATTTAGATAATTGGATATGACAAATTGAAGTGTATTGCAGGATACATAAAATCATAGATGATGAGACTATGATCCATCTTGCTAGTCTCAAGATGGGAGGAACTGCCCTTGTGTGGTGGGAAAGAAGGAAAAAACATGATCTTAAGAAGTTTGGTAAGACTCTCTCTTCATGGCTTGGTTTTACATTTTCTTTACGAAATAAATTTTTTCCTCTATCTTACATGGAACAAGCTATTAAGTCATGGAAGAACTTTAGACAGTTAAAAGGAAAAATCGTTCAAAGTTATACACAAGAGTTTCAAAAAAGAGATTTATTGTTGGGAATACCATTGGATACTCAAGAGACCTTGCTTAAGTATATAGGTGTTTTTCATAGTTATTTACGACATACCATTATTATGTTTTATCCAACTAGTTTAGATGAGGTATGTGTGCAAGCGACTCATCTTGAATCTAGAGGCAAGAATGTAAATGTTGATTTTGTAAAACCATTTAAACCTTGTTGGCCCTTGACCAAGTTTTGCAGAATACTTGGTCATATTTGATCGCTTTTGGGACTACGACAACTTGCCAAGGATGGAGCACAACGCGAAGCGGAAATTAAGGAAGCAAGACCTATTTTTGGGTCCATTTTAGGGTATTGGGTTGATGTAACGGGAAAGGGATGTCGGCTCGTGGGTTTACCCACGCTTAGGCCCATTTTGTAATCTATAAATAGGAAATGTAAATAGAGAAGAAGGGAGGGTAGTACATCTAAGTGATGTATAGATAAAGGCTTAGTGCTAGTACTAGATCTACGTGATCAAATGTATCCTGAAGTGTTCTGTGCATGAGATTGAGAAGCTAAGTGAAAGTTTTCATAGGTTTGTGTTGAAGTGCAAGGAAGAAGGATCTAGCGAGCTGCACAGATCTTATGTCCTGTGTGAAGTAAGGATCATTAAAGCTCAGTGATGTAATTTCTTTATCGAGATAATATAGAGAAGACTTTTTGGATGTAGCCCCAGGGTGGGGGTGAACCACGGTAATTGTGCGTATTGTGCTTTGTGCTTCAATCTAATGTGTTGTTTCCTTTTGGCTAAGTGCTTGCTGTAATTAGTAGATCTAGTTATGATTGTGTTGATGATATATGAATGAATGTTAGATCTGATATAAAATATGTTTAGTGCTTGATCTGTTGAACCTAACCTATATTTATATGGCTAAGTACTGAAACATATTTAGTATAGGTATTCACTACGATGCCCTGTGTTATCTGCGAAGTACCATACGGGTTAAATATTGAAGAATGATCTATGCTAAGTGCCCTGTAAAAGATATAATCATAGATCAATGTCCTAGCTACGGTTGTAGACATCTAATTCCTACAACCACCCCTGCCTCTACCTCGGTTGAGACTTCATCTGCTTCGCAGGTGTTGCCAAAAGGGCCGGTAGTTAGGGATTTTTGGGTACACTCTTGAGCATTGAACCTTGGGTCTACCCCTGTGCCAACAAATGGTTCTGTTGTCGTGACCTGAAACTCTGATTGCTGGGAACTGAGGAAAAAGAAACGTTGTGTAAAAAAAGGCCCTGTGCATAGATATGTTTCCCTAGTGCGCAACTTTTTACTCAACTTGTGAAGCTTTGTACTAGGAATAAGGTCAGATTTGAAGAAAGGAAGATCATATCCGAAGAAGAGAAGCGAGATCTGAATGCTCCATGCTCTAAGAAAAGTAAAAGTGGAAATTTCTGAAAGAAAGAAGTCAGATCTACAGAAAAGAGGTAAGATCTGTAAGCTCTATGCTCTAATAAAGGTAAGAATAGTCAAAATTTCTTAGATCTGGAAGCTTTGTACTCTGTAGATAAGTGGAATTTTTTGTTTCTAAAGCATGGATCTAGGTATGTTTGATAGATTCTGTCCTAGCTTCAAAACTAGGGCATTAATAGATGAAAGAAAGTTTGATATGAATAAATCTGATAAGTATAATGATAGATATGTTATACCTATGCATCGAAAGAATGTCTGGACTAACAAGTGGATGTAGGATCCTAGAAAGAGTTTTTTGTAGGCTAGCTACCATGAACCTCGTGCGCAATACAAAATAATTTGGGGAACATTTAAATGAAAGAGAGGATTAACCCTCTGTTATAGCTGCAGAAGACTGGGACATCTTGCTAAGGAATGCCCTGGGAGAAAACCTAGTTGCCTTTGTTGTAAGGATATGGACCATGAAGTGTTGGATTGCCCTAGAATGATTGCTAGACTTGAGAAACTGAATATGGATATAGAAAACCCTCAAGGAGATAAAGATACCAAGATCATAGCATAAACCAAAAAAGAATCAGAAAAGATATTACTATAGATGAAAGACACCTTGAATGATCACTGACATGTTAGGTTATCAGAGATCTTCAAAGAAAAGGAGAAAATCAAAGAAAGAATATGGGACTTTGACATTGACTGTATTCTTGACGAAGAGACACAAGTGAACATTATGCCAAAAAGAACTTGGGAAGCTATATGAAAGTATGCCATGATCCCTTCCCTAGGAGGAACAATTTTATTCAGAGGAAAGCTAGTAAACCTATGTGAAAGGCTCACCCGGATGCCTATGAATGTCAATGGAACTTCGACAGAGGAAGACTTTGATATTATTAAATTTGTTGAAGATAACGCCCCATTTACCATGCTCATAGGAAAACCTTGGATTGATAGAGAACAAGCCAGATGAAAAGAGGAAGAAAAAGTTTTGGAACAGAAGAAGCAAGAGTTAAAAGACTTTATGACCAAAAGGATTGCACACTTGATTGAGGAACAAAAGAACAGATCACAAATATTTAACTCCAATGTCAAAGCTAAGAGAACAATTGAGGATCCACAGAAGATTGAGTTATCTATTTTTGACACGGAAGAAGTATTATCAAGGAACTCTAGGAAAGACTTTCAACAACGCGAAGTAACTAAGACCAAAAAATATAAGCATCATAATGGTAAAAGCATTACTGAGACAAAGCTCACTAGGAAAAAGGCTAGAAAGTTAAGGAAGAAAAGGGCTAATATTGTAAGGTTACAAGAGGTTCTAGAGGACACTTCGCAACAAGAAGAATTGCAGAATTGAAGCTTCGCCGAGATATCAGAACAACGACATAGAATAATTCACCATGAAAAAGCAATATAGACGTTGGAACTGATATACCCATTTCAAATGCCACCCAGAATGGGTCAAAAAGCACTTATGGATTACCACTAGACCATTGGATAGCCCCATAATGGATAGAATGGAGTTAATGAAGACCCCATGTCCGTTGCAAGAAGACTGTTGCTGAGATTGCCTACTTAAATCATCGTGCCACGCATCGAGAATACTTTTTGCTAACTAAGAATTTGAGCGCGAACCCTAAGATTTACTTACCCTGAGACCATTTCCTTGTTCCCTTACTATCCACTGTAGTCTCTAAATTCCGTTTTGCACCCGAGCTAGCTGACCCAAGTTTGTATTTCGGACGAGCTCGGCGCTGCTGAGAAAATTGTTGAAGAAGTTCTAATTGATTTAATGACTGAGAGAGTCATGTCAGAGCATGGAATATCTACAGGTGTATAGGCATCATTCTCGGGATCACTGCCAGCTTCCCCCTCCACTACTTGGGCATGAACCTCCCGACCGCCTTCGGAAAGACGATCTAAGCTCGGAAACGACTTCGCCACTATGAAAATGATCCCAAGCATCTTGCCTAAATATATCCCACCACTAAGAGGCACAGTGAATCAAGACACTTTACCCAGAGACTTTGACTATGTTGTGGTCACTGTGTACCTCCCGAAAGAGGTGCACACAATTCATGCTGACTAAGAGAAGCTCACCATGCTGAAATTTAGTGATTTTAACCTTGGATATCGCAAGGTTTATAGTATGCTATACCCACACAAGTACTTGACTATTACAAAAGGAAAGAACCCCAAGATTGTCCCACAACAATGGACCCATAAACTCGTGCAGTCAACCCTCCTCAACGTAACGAATATTCCACATTTTGGGAGGCATAAGGAAGTAAATGCATGCATCAGTTTGTTGTTTTTCTACTACCACGGAGGATACCTATGGTTGGACCTCCGCATCACTGTGGATATGATTATGATCAATCAGATCACTGGGATAAGCATGCAAGGCCGTGACTCGCAGTAATTTTACCCTGGAAAGACCGTAGATCGTGCTCTTACCCAATGACTAAAATAAACATATGGAAATCTAGAGAAAGGCACACGAGGTTACAAGGTAGCCTCCATTGAGAATGCAACAGTGTTCTTTGGTTTCCAGATTATTGTAGGGAAGTTAGTCTGTAAGAACAGACCCACACAGGTGACCAGATTTGTAGTTGAACTCGCAGGGAAGTGCGCGGAGGGACTACAAATGAACTAGGAAAAGTACCTTATAAATCAACTAGAGCTTGACTGTATATAAGCATAGGACCAAGGGTATGAATTCCACTTTAGATGGTTTCTCATACTCATTGCTTTCATTGCTTGGGAACTGCCTAAGGGAGCCACTTTTCCAGAGATCGAACCCTTCGAACCACTGGCCACAAAGTTTTGTACATTGTGGTACTCTAGCGACATGAAAAAGTAGTGGCAGTCCAATGTCGTCTTCCACATTGACTACACTCAATTGAAGAATTACATCCAGTCTACACCATGCATCACACCCAACACACTTCATAGGTTTATACCTTTGATGGAATTCAGCACAGACCATCACTTCACCTATATCACAACGTGCACGGATAAGCACAAACAACAATTCTAGTCATATTACAAACTGACAGAAGATGACTTGGAGGAGATTACCAAGGAATGGTCGACATGCCTCCTCGTTGCAGCAGACCCCATAGAGATGTCCGACGTGGATATCGCTAAAGCTATGCCAGATACACCTGGAATACGTAAGACTAAGAAGGATGTGGAAGTTCAAGATATCCATATCACATCCATGAAGACTACTTCGCTCTCACCTGTGAAGGGAGGTGATGATGAAGATCTAGGGGGAACAAAAGTTGAGTAGAACAAAGGCGAGGTTACTCCACCTAGAGACTAGGAAGATCCCTCCAAGAAAAGGAATATTAGCCCACCAAAGCCCTCATTCCAAAAAAAAGCTAAGGCCACCTGGACCACACTTAAAACTACCCTTACCCAGGATGATTTCGACTTCTTAATTGCCGTGCTGAATGATGTTTCGCTAGAGCTCGCAGAAAATCAAGAAGCAAAGAAAGAGGAGCTATTCATCCGGATCAAGGGGGAACTCAAAGAAGTGCAACAGGCACCCCAATCTAGTGAAGAAGTGTCTACATCACCCTTGATAAGTGAAACATCAGGAACATGCGATGAGCCCACACAGTTATTCTAGGTCACCGAGAAAGTTGAAGCTCACCTTCGACGAGCTCAAGAAGACATAGCGCAAGCCACCTAGGATTTGGCATAAGAAAAAAGTGCACACAGAGAACAATGGAGGAAGGAAGAACAAGAGAAGATTTCCTTACAAGAAAAGTGGAAGGAGTAAAAAGCACAGTTACAACAGAGCAAGGACCAGTTGCTAGCAGAGCAACTTGAAGTATAGGAAAGGATTCACAAATCACTTCACTCTGTGACGATTATAGAAGTGAACATGAAAGACCATCTTCCATAGTAGGTGACCCAACTGGATGAAGTAATCCATCAACTCCAACAGTGCATCATGGATCTGGAGCACTGCACCGTACCTGAGACACCCCAAGAGATAAGAGATCTAAGAGAGGCCACTACTCGAAGTGCAGTCGACCGGTTAAAAACCTTGGCTTTGGAATGTAGGAAGCTAAGAAATAGAAGCACAGACTTATGAAAACCTCATAGAAAATCCATAATTATAGACATTGGAGGCACAAATCCAGGAAGCAAAGCAGCATGCAGATGTACTACAAGCACATCTGAAGTCTGTGACCCCAGTCGAAATAATGAAGAGGTTCGTAGAACAACGCACAACCCAACAACAATTAAACACACTGCAAAGTAAAGTGATGGAAGTTTCTCAACAACTGCAACCACTCCAAGAGAAGGCATGCCAACTGTTTTCTGAACTTTAAAACTAGGGAGATGAAATCAAACAGTTTTTCGTCACTACACAACAACGCCTGGAAGGCCTGCTCAATGACACAGTAATCCAAGAATTTACAGAACAAGAGGTTGTTGTACTGTAGCAGGTCGAAGCAGCTCGAGCCAAGATCGAGGCATTCGAAGAGGAATTGATCGGACCTGAGTGACTTGGGACAAGTCACAGGTGAGTGTTGGGGGCCTGTTGGCCCTTGACCAAGTTTTGCAAAATACTTGGTCATATTTGACCATTTTTGGGACTGCGATAGCTTTCCAAGGATGGAGCACAACGCGAAGCAAGAAATTAAGGAAGCAAGACCTATTTTTGCATCCATTTTAGGGTTTTGGGTTGATGTAACGGGAAAGGGATGTCAGGCCGTGGGTTTACCCATGCTTAGGCCCATTTTGTAATCTATAAATAGACAATGTAAATAGAGAAGAAGGGAGGGTAGTACATCTAAGTGATGTATAGATAAAGGCTTAGTGCTAGGACTAGATTTGCATGATCGGATGTATCCTGAAGTGTTCTATGCATGATATTGAGAAGCTAAGTGAAAGTTATCGTAGGTTTGTGTTGAAGTGAAAGGAAGAAGGATCTAGCGAGCTGTGCGTATCTTCTGTCTTGTGTGAATTAAGGATCATTAAAGCTCTGTGTTGTAATTTCTTGACTGAGATAATATAGAGAAGACTTTGTGGATGTAGCCCCAGGGTGGGGGTGAACCACGGTAATTGTTTGTATTGTGCTTTGTGCTTCGATCTAATGTGTTGTTTCCTTTTGGTTAAGTGCTTTCTATGATTAGTAGATCTAGTTATGCTTGTGCTGATGATATATGAATGAATGTTAGATATGATATAAAAGATTCTTAGTGCTTGATATGTTGAAAATAACCTATATTTATATGGCTAAGTACTGAACCATCTTAAGTATAAGTATTCACTGCGATGCTCTGTGTTATCTGCGAAGTACCATACGGGTTAAATATTGATGAATGATCTATGCTAAGTGCCCTGTAAAAGATATAATCACAGATCAGTGTCCCAGCTACGGTTGCATACATCTGAGTCCTGCAACCACCCCTTCCTCTACCTCGGGTGAGACTTCATCTACTTTACAGGTGTTGCCGAAAGGGCTAGTAGTTAGGGATTTGTTGGTGCGCTCTTGAGCGTTGAACCCCTAGTCTGCCCCTGTGCCAACAAACCTACTGAAGGAAAATTCAAAGGAAAGGGTAAAGAGAAGTTCAAAGGGAAGAAAAATAATACAGTGAAGAAGGAGAAACCTACATGCACTCATTGTAAGAAAGAAGGTCATAGTGATGATCATTGTTGGATCCTTCACCCAGAGTTGAAACCAACAAAGCTCGGGAATAAAGGAAAACCAAAGACGACTGCAACAACTCAAACAAATTTGGGGTCAGATTCAGGATATTAGACAAAGGTCACCGTCACAGGAATCGAAGGTAAAAATTATGAAGCTAGTACAAGTTCTTCAATTCAGTCTTTAAAAGTTGATAATGAAGTTAATGAGGTAAAACGAACATAATTTTTTTACATAAAAGTAATTTTCAAACATACAAAAATTGATACTCTATTTGACAGTGGCTCACAAGTAAATTTGATATCTGAATCAATTGTTAAAAAGTTGGGATTGACTACTAAACCTCATAAGAAACCATATCCTTTAGGATGGATTCATAATGATAATCAATTTCAAGTGGATAGACAATGTGTTCTAAAGTTTTCTATCAATTCACACTTTATATATGAGGTTGAGTTGGATGTGGTTCCACTAGATATATGTGGTATTGTACTTGGGAGTCCATATTTGTATGATAGAAAAGAAACATTCTATCATGAAGACAATAAGTATCAATTAACTAAATATGGAAAACAATATATTGTAAGGGCTCATTAGAATAAATTGAATCTATCACTAATAAACTCAAGACAAATGAAGAGGATTGTAAATGTTAGTAATAGATATCTATTAATGGTTGTAAAAGCTAAAGACCTGTTGGAATTGATACTTTCAAAGATTGTGATACAAAGTTAAAAGATGATTTAGTTAGAATTGTTTCTGACTATGATGAGATATTTCAAGTCCCGAAAGGATTACCTCCAAAGAGACAAGTTGAACATGAGATACAGTTGTAGCAGGATGTTCCTCTTCCTAATATTGGAATGTACAGGTTATCAGTTTTGGAAAATGCAGAGATAAAGAAACAGGTACAAGAGATGGTTGAACAGGGGGTCATCAGACCAAGTACTTCTCCATTTAGGCCACTTATCATCCTAGTTCTAAATAAAGATGGAACATGGCACATGTGCGTGGATTTTCGAGCATTGAACAAAATCACGGTAAAAATCGTTACCCTTTGCTTCGCATTGATAATTTATTAGATCAATTGAAACATGCAGTTTATTTTACTAAGTTAGAATTAAGAAGTGGTTACCATCAGATCAGGTTTGTTGAACAGGTAATATGAAAAAATTCTTTTAAACAAAACATGGATTGTTTCAATGGTTAGTGATGCCATTTGGGCTTACTAATGCACCTGCTACTTTTATGCGGGTTATGAATGATGTATTCAAGCAATTCATTGATGAGTTTGTAATAGTATACTTAGATGATATTTTTATTTTTAGTAGGACAAGGGAAGAGCATTCCCAACATGTTAGGGATATACTTTTAGTGTTGAAAAGAGAGAAACTTTTTGTAAAATTGTCAAAATGTGAATTTGGCAAAACATCTCTTGTATATTTGGGTTACATTGAAGGGGGTGGAGAGCTTAAGATTGATCCCTCTAAAGTTGAGGTCATTGTAAATTGGCCAAAGCCTACAAATGTAACTGAAGTAAGAATATTCATGGGGGAAACACAATATTGGAGGAAGTTTTTTTCAAACTTCTCTCTGATTGCAAGACCTTTACATGCATTGACAAGTGTGAAAAGAGGATTCCAGTGGGGAGGAAGCCAACAAAAGTCTTTCAATACTTTGAAAGTAAATATTAGTATAGCTCCTGTTCTGGCATTGCCAGATATCCAACAATATTTTGAAATTGAAACCGATGCAAGTGACTATTCCATGGGGGCAGTGTTGATGCAAAACAAAAAATCCATATGCTATCATTATGAGACCTTCACTACAACAATAATTAACTATCCAACCTATGATAAAGAATTGTATGCTCTAGTAAAAAGTGTTAAAAACTGGAAAAATTACTTAATGGGCAGAGAAACAATAATACATAATGATCATCAACCATTACAGTATCTACAATAAAAAACTAAGCTACAACAATCAAGGCATTTTAGATTGATGGGTTTTTTACAACAATTTCATCTGGTCATCATATATAAAAAGGGAATTCATAATAAAGTTGTTGATATGTTATCTAGTAATCCTAGTACAATTGCTACAATCCTTAAGCACAATTCAATTACTCATGAAAGTTACATTGCACAATATGATGAGGACAAAGATTTTAAGGAAGTCTATGCAACTTTAAGTCATGGTAAAAGAGCAGAAAAGTTGAATTATCATATTACAGACAAACTTTTGTATCATTTGGGAAAATTATGTATTCTATAAAGTGAAAGAGTCCATGTAATCAGGGAGGCACATACTTCTCTTATAGCAAGATGTTTTGGTGTAGACAAAACAATTGGTCAGTTACAAAGATTTTGTTATTGGCCTCGAATGCATAAAAATGTGTCTAAGTATGTAAAGGGATGTACTATGTGTGCAATAAGAAAACCAAGTAACAAAAAGCTAGGATTGTACACTCCACTTCCTATTCCTTCTAGACCATGGGAAAGTGTATCTATGGATTTTGTGGGGGGATTGCCTATGTCTAGAAAAGGTCATGGTTACCTGTATGTAGTTGTGGATAAGTTCAACAATATGTGTGTTACAATTCCTTGTAAAAAGCAAGTCACAACTGAAAAAACAGCTCAAATTTTCTTTGAAAATGTATGGGTTCATTTTGGGTTACCTACTTCTATTGTATCTGATTGAGACTCCAGGTTTCTGGGGAATTTTTGATCAAGCTTGTGGGAACTTATAGACACTAGGTTAAAAAAGAGCACAACTTTTCATCCACAGATGAATGGACATAGGTGGTGAACATGACAGTAGTGCATATACTTCGGTCATATTGCAACAAACATCCTAAGCTTTGGGATGAACATTTTTGTTATGTACAACATGTGTACAATCGAGCGAAGCATTATTCTACTCAAAAATCTCCATTTGAAAATTTTTTGGGGTACTTGCCAAAGTCTTGTTTGGATTTTTTTTTTGGGAAATACATTGCAACAGAGGGAGACAATGATGTCGATGGGCTATAAAGTTCATTGAACGGATCCAGTTGATTCATCAGGCGGTATAGTAACAGTTGGAGAAAATCCAAGCCAAGTACAAGGCGAGGCATGATATGCATCGAGTTGAACATCAGTTCAAAGAAGGAGATCAATTCTGGTTATACATCAGCAAAGAAAGGATGCAAGGAGAAGGTAAAAATATTAAACCAATTCGTTATGGTCCTTTCAAAATTTTAGACAAGATTGGTACTAATGCTTTTCGAATAGAATTGCCTCCATATATGCAAATTTATTTAGTTGTAAATGTGGAAAAATTGAGATTGTATGAGCCTCCTATGATAGAGGATCAAGGAGAGAATGTTCACATTACTATCATAGAATATTTGTCTCCTAAATATATGAATGAGTTTCAGGAAGACACCATTTTGGACAAAAGATTCTGTACTTCTCACAGAGGCGATATGGAGTATCTTCGAGTGGGATTGAAGGGAACAAATCCAAGTTAGGACAAGTGGATGGAGATCATAAAGGTGAGGACACAATATCCTCACTTATTTACCAAATGATTCCATACTTTTGGTGGTCCAAAAGCTTTCAAGTGGGGAGGAATGATCCAGGAGGCTCTCTAGGTCCAGAAAATGCTCAAAAAATGAAAGTTCTTGTAATTGAATAAAACTAATTCCATTGTGACTGGATCGTTGTGCTAATTCTAGCCATATATTTACTTCCTCAAATGGATGTTGTATGAGAGAGTTATCTCACTATGATAGTTTTCCCAAACATGTAAAAAGTCAACAGGTCAACATGCAAAAAGTCAATGATGACGTAGCATTGATACACATGGAATCACAACAATAGGTTGACTGGGTAGATGAAAGTGATCCAATCAAAAGTGGACAAGTGGAACAGTCCCGAGAAAATTTAATGGTGCCATGTCGCCCAAGCATGGGCTTCCATGTGGCACCCTATCATTTAATGGTTGGTTAAAATGTTTTGGAGCTCATGGGATATTACCCCATGACCTGTTGGTAGAGGAAATTCCTTGGGAAAGTTCTAAATGCCATAATGTCAAAGGTGGGACTTGTTTATACAATCCCACATTAATATATATAAAGTGTTCATATGGTAGATCAGAGGCCGAAGAGGGTTGGGGCCTATCCCCAACCCACATACTTACGTTCATTACAACCACATATTTATACTCTGGGGCGCTCCATTACAGTTTAACCGAAGGAGCAGGGGTTAATTCTTAGGACTTTCACTATTCCATATGCTCTGGGGCGGTGACCACAGTTTTTGGCGCACCATACAGGTGCGGTCCTCTTGTTTTACACCACATGGCCATGTATGTGGGATAAGGGCCAACGCGTAGCCCTTAGGGGCTAGCGCCTGGACACATTATATGTATGTGATCCTATTCTAGTGCGCACGCCTAGGGCCTTTGTGCTAAATTTGATTTTTTGTACACAGGTGGGTCCTTTTTCCTATAATTTGGCCAAGATTGGGCATTTTTTGAGCTTTATTGGCCATTTGGATGGGGATTTGATCCCAAAAAGAGGCCATATCTTTTTGGGAAGCTGGGATTCCCCAACTAAGCCTAAAATATATATAAACCAGGCTTTGTGAGCTTGAGGTAGTACTTTTTATGCATGGAATGTAAAGAAGAGTTGGAGTTTTTGGCCCATTTCTCATGTTTTGAGGGGCATTTTGTCATGTTTTGAGAGGAGTTTGTAAAGGCATGTGTGCATCTACACAAGGAGGTCTTGTACAACATATCAGAAGCCTATTTTTAACAACAAGGATCCATTGTAAAGTTTACTTGAGAATTTGAAGATCAATAAAGAGGTCCTCCACTTGGAAGTGGAGCTAGAGACATAGCCGCATATTGGTGAACTTTGTTATCAAGTTGTTTTTGTCTTTGTCTCATTCTATTATTTTTAGCATGGTTATTAATGGTTGAACTCATTAATCATTCACGAGTATCTAATTAATGTCATTTTGTTAATAATTCCTTCCATTTTTGGATCAGTACCCCACAAATGTACCCTTCTATATTGAAGGCTCCAACTTCATCCTCTTGTCCACTGGAACGTGGATGTATAATGGACAACCAAATATCCTCAAATTTCCTATCTCTGGCTTTACCCCTAAGAATTCCTCCTGGATTCATTTCCCCCAATATCCTGTGAGGAATCCTATTTTTCACATACATCATTATATTACATGCCTAATCCCACAAAAACATGGGAAAATCCTAATCATGTATCATATCCTTGGAAAAACCGATGATGGACTGATCCTTTCTCTCTACAACCACATTATACTGAGGGTTGTATGAGACTATCAGCTCCCTCTTGATCCCAACCTCCTTGAAAAAATCATTGAAGTCATTGTAGGTGTACTCTCCCCCATTATTTGACCTCAAGAATTTAATATTCATAAATTTATGGTTCTCTACCTGAGCCCTATACTCTCTAGACCGACTGAAGACCTCATCCTTGGTATTCATAAAGAAGATCCTGGTTTTCCTGGAAAAATCATCAATAAATGTCACATTGTATGATGATCAATGTAATGATGATACATACATCGGCCCACTCACATATGAATGGATAAGATCCAAGATCCCCTTGGACCTACTCTTACTTCTTGGAAATGAAACCTTGACATTATTTCCAATTGCACATGCTATGCACACTCCATGTTACTCAATACTGAACTCTGGAAGACCTGTAACAATCTCCCTCAGAATAAAAAATTCCTTGTTGTTTAGGTGTCCCAACCTCCTATGCCACAACTCACATAGGTTGTCATTATTGTGTACCAAATCCTAAACATTCTTTCCCTTCAACCTGTATAAAGTGCACTCTCTAACCCCAATGGCCATTTCCCTCTCGGAAAAGTGACATAAAAATTATTTTCCTCCATAGCTGAGACTAAAAGAAAAAATTTCATCAAACCTGATATGTAAAGAACATCATGGGAATCTAAAAAACCTACTGACTCAAGATAAAAAGTAATTATTCCCTCTCCCTTCACTACATACCTTCCATCATCACCAAGCTCCATATGAAAATTTGAGTCATTCTCCGTCAGACTGCTAAATAGCTCTCCTTCCTTTGTCATATGACGAGATGCGCTACTATCTAAGAACCAAACAATCCTTGTTGTTCTTCTAGTAGAAAATAAAGAAATCATTGAGTAATCCTTCTCAAATTTGGTTACAAAATCATCAAGTTGTGTCTCTGCTGACATTTTCATATACATCTTTTCATTGCCCTTCTTCTTCTTCTCCTGACACTGATATGCATAATTCCCATTCTTATGACATGCGAAGCACTTGATTTTACTCAAGTCCTTCTTTTTCCCTAGTTTTGATGATCCTCCATCACTGTTACCCTTATTACTAGAACTCTTTCCTTTTCCCTTCCTTGTCTTGTTGACAAGGGCCAAGTTCTCTTCACTACATCCCTACTTGTTTCCTTTAGACTCTTCCTAAGTCTCTTGCTAGATGGAATCATCCCAAAGTCTCTACCAATCTAGGATATTCTCTCTAGAAAAAACTCCTTTGATAAATGGTTCCCATGACTTGGGAAGTACATTCAATGCCACATTCATGAGCTTGATATCCTTTGTTTTCTCCCCTATGGCTGCAAGTTCATCATGCACCTATGTGATCCTCATGAGGTAGATGGTAACATTATCTAATCTAGACATATGAGCCTATCTAAATTTAGTCCTTAAGATCATATTCCTATTCATGTTCTTTCTTTGGAATAAACTTACCAAGGCATCAAACATCTCTTTGGTCATCATCTTCTCATTTAGGTGAGGGATTAGATGATCCTTCACATAATCTAGGAGGACTCTTTCTTCTTTGATCTCATTCTTGTTGTGAGAATCTAAAGCTATCGGATATGTCGGTGGAGTAACTTATTTATCTACTAACTCCCAAAGGTCATACTCCTTCAATGCCAAAGTAACTCTTGATTTTCAAGATAAGAAGTTGGATGATCCATCCAATCTATCTTCAACTCTCAATGGTGTTGTTGCCATCCCTAAGACCTGATAAATTGTCCTGGAAATAACCTATTATTGGAAAAATGCTCTTGTACTGAACTAGTTTCCCTTTAGAGCATGAGCTTTGATACAATGTATAAATTCTTACTCCGGCACCAAGGTACTTTGTTATCTAGTGATATTCTTACTACAGTCAAAGTATTAGCTCACAAAACAATAATAAACTACTGAAATATTCAACTCAATATCATGCAGTGGAAGAATAAACTAGGAAATTGAATCAAGAACACAAGAGCACCAAAATTTTAGGGTAAATTCTCCTTGAAAAACTGTGAAGGGAAAACTAGTGATGAGAATGATTTTACTATGCTAAAATCAGGGCTCCCATAATAGGGATAATAGCCCACTGTGATAAATACAACTATAGACTAACCTAGCAATGTCTGACCTGTTGTAAAACCAATTCTAGCACACTTTTTTAGGCATCCACGACTATCTCTTTAGTGATCCACATATATATTCGACTTTCCCCCCTACGACCTATAGATATCTGCGACTCTCTCCTATGTGACCTGTGGATATGTACGGAAAGTCCGTACAAAAAACTCTGTACAATTTGACTCTTTCCTGTGGCTTTCTTCTACTGAAACCCACCTGTGTATTCCTTTGTTCTCTCTTCTCCTTGACCTGTATGATCTATAGATGAAGGTCCTTCTTCACCTATCCAAGATATTGAACCACAGTCCTTCATGATCCAATACTTCGTGTAGAGTCCCTCAACACCTGTTAAGTGTCTTTCTCCTTCACCCTAGCCTTTCTTTTATAATAGTGAGTTACAGTCTATTTCTAACCTCAAAAGTGATCTACAATTGAGATTAATTCTCACAATTACTTTTAGATTTAGATTACATGTTGCATGCTAATTAATTTTAGCATGTTTCATAAATAACTCAATTAACTAATTACATAATTAATTAATAAAATCAATTTACTTTAATAATTCTTTTAAATAAAGTAAATTCAAGAGTAGAATGATTTGGACGATTTATACACATCTAGACACATATACTTGTGTGGAAAATACTTATTCGATGCTACCAATAACATCAACAAGCCCCACCTAAAAGGGGTTGTGGTCAGTTGAGCTATGGAGAGATCTATTGTAGTTGTGTTGAACATAGAGGATACACTCATCACATGTGTGTGGATGCTCTGAGTTGTACATGAACAAGATATGCATGATAATCCTAATGATGACCTCTGTGCAGCCATCAGTTTAGGGATGGAAGGAAGTGGATTTGGTGAGCTGGGTGTCCAACAAAGACCAGAGGATCACCCAAAATGTGATAAGGAACATTTCATAATCTGAGATGATGTTTTGTTGTATCCCAAAATGTACCCATACCATTTGAATAATATCTTGGCAATGGACTCCACTGTGATACTCTTCTTGTAGGCTTTCAAAATGGCCATCTTATAAAATAGATCAACA
>JZKD02S1895140.1:268957-280350 GCA_000966675.3 Picea glauca | reverse complement strand
TTGTGGTCAGTTGAGCTATGGAGAGATCTATTGTAGTTGTGTTGAACATAGAGGATACACTCATCCCATGTGTGTGGATGCTCTGAGTTGTACATGAACAAGATATGCATGATAATCCTAATGATGACCTCTGTGCAGCCATCAGTTTAGGGATGGAAGGAAGTGGATTTGGTGAGCTTGGTGTCCAACAAAGACCAGAGGATCACCCAAAATGTGATAAGGAACATTTCATAATCTGAGATGATGGTTTGTTGTATCCCAAAATGTACCCATACCATTTGAATAATATCTTGGCAATGGACTCCACTGTGATACTCTTCTTGTAGGCTTTCAAAATGGCCATCTTATAAAATAGATCAACAACCAAAAAAACATAATCATTTCCCTATTTCATTGAAGGAAGGCTAGACATGTAGTCCATTGAGATGGGTTATTAGGACTTGTTGGTCATAGGAAGAGGGGTGTGCATGCCTTTATTCTTAATGGTTGGTTTGGCAATACCACAGACAATGCAAGAACAAATGTACTTGTCTACTTTCTGTCAAAGTTTAGGCTAATAGAAATAATTCTACAACATTTCCACTGTCTTTTAAACACTAAAGTGTCATTTCATTTGACTCTAGTGAGCTTCTCAAATAATCTTCTCCTGCTCAGTTGACATAACAAAAAGATGGCCTAGATGGAATAGCAGTCCATATTGAAGATTAAATTTAGTGACGAGCATACTTATGCCTAGCATCTGGTAAGTGGTATTGAAGTTAGGATGGGTCTCATAGAGTTGGGGCCACCCGGAGGCCTCATGTCTTAAGGAGTGGATCACTATGGTTAATACTGCAACTAGAGGTCGATTGAGGAAGTAAACGATGCATTTGGTGCACCTTGTCTTATATTTTATGTTGATATGAAACTGTTGCAATTATGTACACCACTTCTGATGACATTCATTCTGCAATTTTCCTTATGTTTGCATGAAATGCATAGGATTGTGATCAATGCAGATGATTTTCTGCTATAGCGGGAAAACCCTTCTACGAACTACACCGGGGTTCTAAAATGTAGGCAGAGCTAACCATCTAAAGTCTCCTACTTTTTATCAACTATCTCGACATTACCCCACAATCATACATAAAAGATAAGGTATAGGGATCTGGTAATCATACCATAAACTCCACGTCTGGTGTCGATCCCTTTGCGCTTAGTTGTTTCCTGACTGCAAGTATCCTCCCAAGGCTAACCTGCATTCACCAAAAGACAAACGAGAAACTACAAGCATACATTATACATATGGATTAGTGGGTTAGACATCATAAACAAGAAATGTAAGAAAATCATATATAATTTTAAGACATCATTTGGCAAGACGAAAAAAGTACTTCTTTATATTAATCTCACAAAAGTCACTTACAATATGAAACCAACACTGCTCCTCGAACTCAATCCTGGGCTCCTCTTCACAATGCACCAATTGCTTCCTTGTCTCCTTCTCCTCTTCATTTCTTTCTAGGGGAATGGAAAGGGCTTGCAATGGAGAAAAAAGGAATTTTGGCTCAAACTCACAATGTGGTTGTCGAATATTGGGGCAAAGGGAGAATACGGAAATAGGCAGAGTTTATATGATCTCGTGCTTTGTTTTTTCAATAGGACCCCAAACCCTTATTTTATAGGCCAAAAGAGATAGTAACATTTGGGGTAACTGGCTATGGGCGGTCAAACGGTTAAGTAACAGCCCGAAAACTAGTATCCTATGCAATTTTTATTTTTTCGCGATATTTTGTGAGTGTACGTGGGCTGTAGTGGTGCAGTAGGCGTGTGTACATGGGTAGTAGTGGTGCAGAGTGTGTACAACTTCAAAACAAAGATTTTTAGAAGAGCTTGTCCAGTGATGGCTTGGAAAAGATATCAAGTTATATGGCCTGATTCCAGGTATGCATGTCTCGTGCAATTTAGGGTTATAACATTTTCTCCGTCCCAAGAATTTAATGCTTCAATTAGAGGTAGTATTGTACAATATAATACATTTCTTTTTCATAAGTGGGGCACTTATAAATGACATATGTTAGTGTCTTAATATGATAGGCCACTATATTACCATACTGAGTGAGAGTTGTGCCCATAACCAGATTTGAGGCATATTTCTCAATCTCAAAATGTTGTTGCATATCTGGTAATGAGAACAGTGGGGCTAAGAACTGGTAATGAGAACATTGGGGTTAAGAACAAGTGATGTTTCATATCATCAAATGATTCCTATTGTGACTATCCCCACATGAAATTTTATTTTCCACCACCATTCATCACTTGGTTGAGGGCCCATGCAATATGGGAGAATCCCAACACAAACCTTAGATAAAAATTGGAAATTCCCAAGAAAATTCGAAGCTTGGTTAGTGTGGTCAGGGCTAGCCAATAACGAATGACCTGGATATTGGTTGGATCCACGTGAACACCATGATTATAAAAAATGTATCCTAGGTATTGGACCATGTTCATGCCTAATGAGCATTTTTCCAATTTAACATATAGCTTGTTTTTTCATAGAGTGTGAAGGATCTGTTGAATATGATGCAAGTGTTCGGCCCAACTCCTGTTGAAGATGAGGATATCATCCATATATACCACCACAAATTAATTGGTGAAATTCCACAAGATATCATTCATCAACATCATGAAAGTGGTTGGGTAATTTGTTAAATAAAAGGGCATCACCAACCATTCAAAAATACCTTCTTTTGACTTGAAAGTGGTCATACATATATTAGTCTATTCTATTGTGACCTGGTGGTAGCCAGAATTTAGGTCAGTCTTACTAAAGTAGTTGGATCCCTTGATCTGGTCAAGAAGGTTGTCAATTTGAGGAATTGGGTACCGGTTCCTAACTATGATTTTGTTTAGGGCCCTGTAATCAATGCAGATTCACCAAGTCCAATGCTTCTTCTACATGATTACAATTGGGCTTCTGCAAGGTGAGCATCTTCGTTGTATATGCTCCTTTTCGACCAACTCTTGAATCTAGCACTTTATTTTCTAATTTTCCATAAGAGAGCAGTGATAGATTGTCCCATTGGGTAGAGGTGCGTCGGGGGTCATATCAATTGAATGCTTGACCTGATAGTGCAAATTTACCCCAATGGGTGAGGAGAATACGTTTATGTATTCCTCCACAACCTTTTCCACTTTCTTCTACTATGTGGAGAGGACATGGACGTGGATTCAACCTTCTATTCACTTTGAGAGTGAATCATAAAGAGGAAAATTTTCCTGGAATGGGAGATGACCTTCCTGCATTGCTTAGAAGAGATCTAAAAAATGGTGATAGGTGGAGTTACCTCTCATATCCTGTACAATTGTCTACCCAAAGTAATAATAACACTATGAGGTCCAAAATCATATACAACATGATATTTCCACAAGTAAGGTTGACCTAAAATAACATCACAAACTTCAAGGGGGGAAATATCACACAATACTTCATCCTTGAAGGGCGTGATGCCATAGGGAAGGTGGTATTCTTGGCTGACATGAAGATCTCTCTCCTGGTGGAGCCACCTGATGGTGTAAGATGTGAATGTGGGGTTGTCGATAGGTCCAACCACTTGGCGATATCTACTAATATAAGGTTCTTTTGACTTCCTCTATCGACAATGAAGTGCATCATATCACCCTTCACCCACATCTGTGAATGGAAAAGGATCTCACCTTCCTCTAGTTCTTTGAGTTCACTTGGCTGGACCTTGGTGGCAGTGATGCTGGCACTAGGTTTTGAATCAATGATATGCTTCCCCTTTTCTAGAGATAATTCTGATTTAGAACCCACATATAACTCGGAGGCTTTTAATTTTTCCACCAATGACTACTTTGAGAGACATTCATCGGTGTTATGAGAGGGGATTGTATGGAATTCACACCACTTTCTAGTGTCTTTCTTCGTCTTCCCATTACCCTTATTTGTTTGCATCTTGGATTGGTTTTTCCATGGTGGTACATCATTTCTTTGTCCTTTTTTTTATGGGTTTGGGATGCCTTTTCCCTACTTCTACTATGAGGAATTCACAGATCCAAACTCTCACTTCTTATGTTTAAATTTATGCTTAATTTTGATGGCATATCAATAAGCCGTGCCAAGTGATGAGATGTCAAGAAAATCCATTTATGACAGGATGTATCAATGTAAAACATCGTGGTACTTGATCACCATGTGTCATTCAAATTCTTTGATACCGATATTGGTCACAAGGTATGGAAGACATTTGTGAACTCTAGCACTATTTCGTCCCTTTCTTGTTGCATCGTGGTCCATTTTTTATACTATTCATTGTAGATCTCAACAGGGTAACATTTTTCCTTAATAGCATCCCTAAAATAAATCCAAGTGGGTATAACTGCAAACATTTCATATTCCTTTGTGGCCTTTTTCTCACAGTAATTCTCCCACCAATCCTTGACATGGGGGACAACCCTAAGGAGTGAAAATGTGATCATTTCTCTATTGAAAAAATTATGGATAGAAAAATACCCTTCAATGAGATTCAACCATTTATCTTGGGCATACGCATCTATATGACCTTCAAATACAAGAATATCCAAAATAAATTTCACCTTGAAGGGGGAAATGCCTCCAAAGTGTTTGCTTGACGAAGATGTGTCGGTTTTTGGTAGTCTTCAAAGGATCTAGGAAAAATTATCCATCATCTTGTTTCTTTGTCATGCGAGGGATTTGTCGAGAAATAGATTGATAATATATCCTACTCCATTATCTCTCTTGTATTCTTCCATGGGATATCGTCATGGTTGGTGAGGATAATCCTGTAAATCCTCAAAGAGTTCTAGTCCCAACTCCTTATACTTTAACCTTGTCTGGGACATGCACAGAGAAACAACTAAAGAGTAGACTGCTCTGATACCACTGATATGGATTTATAAATGGAATGAAATGAAATACTAAGTTATAAAAAAAACACAAAGATACAGTGGAACTTGACTTGTATTAATAAATGAAATGTGTTGAGCTATAAAAAATGCAGAATGAAACAAACTCGCCCAAATGGAAATAGTTGATCTCTAAGAAGAGATGTGATGGCTATGCGCATTCTCCAGAGTGCATTACAATGAGGCAAAAATGATTTTTTATCATAAATAAGAAATGAGGAAACCCTAAACATCACAAAACCTAACCTGAGGTGATGAAACACCAAAAGGATTGGGGGCCTCGATGGGGTTAGTTGGTACACCAACTTCCCCAGGTCATAAATTTTGCATACAATATTTGTTTGGTGCACTCAATATCCCATTGGAAAGGTATATTTTATTTTACACATCCATCAATGCTAAACAATTCCTTCAACCATTATTTGGGAACCGTTGCACCAAAATATTGTGTTTAGGGCCTCAAAATGTCCCCGAAAGATCATGACCCGAAAAAGTGTAGAAGAAATGCCCAAAATGGAAAATTGTGCTTTGAGCTAATGGAATAGGTGGGTGGTCACTGGTATCCCCATGGATCGAAAAAACCACAATGAATCTCTGGAATAATTTGGAGGATTTGTATCAAGACAAAATCTTTATTATTAAAAATATTATATGGAAAAAGTTGTTTTCCATGAGAATTCGTGATGGAAATTATATAGCCAAGAACCTGAATGAATTTAATTTTATTGTCACCCAATTGATCTCAGTTGGAGTGAAGAAGGATGAGGAGGATCATTATATGAACATTTTGTGTTTTTTTTCCAAATTCATGGGACAACCTAGTAATAGCCATTGGAGTCAATGTGAAGACATTGGTGCTTGATGAGGTTTTTGCTACTATAATCTCAGAGGAGGTGAGAAAAAAATCTTCAGAATCCACCATTGAGGACTTGGATATTCATGGAATATATAAGGAGAAAGGAATGAAGAGAGAAGAGGGTAGGTCCAAATCCCATGGGATACATACGCCTCTTGGAATTTCCAAGGAAAAACGTTGGAATTACAGTAAGGTTGGGTATTTCAAAAGGCATTGTAAGGAAGAGAAGAAGAATAATAAAAAGGAAACGAATTAATTTGATGAAAAGTCTAAAAAATATTCTCAAGAGGATGGTGGAGATTCCTTTTTTTCAACTTTGGAAACTTGTGTAGGCCAAAGTGCATGGATGATAGAATATGGATATTGTTTCCATATGAATTTCCATCAGCACAAGTTTTCAGTGCATGAGAAATATGATGGTGGGATGGTATACCTTGGTGATGACTCTCCTCTTAGAATAGCTAGTCATGGAAGAGTCTAGATAAAATTTATTGATAGAAGAGTAAAGGGGATCACTGGGTTTTTTCATATTCTAGATCTAGCATGAAACTTATTATTAGTAAGATCACTTAATGTTGCAATTGTCTAGGTTGTTTTATCTGACAAAGGGTGTAACATGGTTTGAGAAGATATGGTAATTGCCAAGGATATTCAAGTGGAAACTTTGTTCAACCTTGATGGATGCACTATTGAGTGTAGTAGTTCTTCAATTTCTGTAGCATAAATATCTATAGGATCTACATCTTCACAATCAAAACCTCGTAATGAATGTCTTTCTTCATAAAGAAAGTTACCTTTAGAGAATACAATTCTATGGAACCAAAATTTGGGCCATACAAGTGAAAAGGGCATATGAGCCTTGAAAAAAAAAATTGTTTACGAATCGTGTGATTGTTCTCTTGAATTTGATTTTTGTGAACATTTCATATATGGAAAACAAAACCGTGTTTTATTATATTATAGTTCTAAAAAATCTTCTAGCTTGTTGGACTTGATTCATTCTGATGTATTTGGTCCAATTAAAGTTCCTTTGAATTCTAAGGCTTTCTATTATGTGACATTCATTGATGATTATTTTAGAACGAAATGGGTATATTGATCAACCTAGAAAATGACTCCTTGGTTCAGGAGGTCAACCTGATTAATGACTCCTTCATCTCTAAGGAAATAATATGTCCCCTAAAGACCTCTGGTGATAAATGACCCATTTTTATGGTAACCACCACATCGTATTATAAGAAAATATCAAAATTTCCTTCTAATCTATGAAGGTGGTATAATGGTCTCACTCACTCCCAAGAAGTGGAAAATGGAATAAAGTGGTGCATCGTATAAATAAGCAATCAAATTATCCACCCTAGTAATAGACTAAGGAGGTATTAGGTTATAAATCCCAATAAATGGGTAAGTTACTGGGTTAGATTCACAAGTATTTTTCCCAGGTAATAGCCAACTATATAGTGTTCTTTTCATCCACACAGAAGAGGTAATGGAAGGGAAACTATTTTTTGGATAGGAAAGAAACACCCTCGAGTAATCATAAAAGTATAAATCTTCCTTACTTGGATGGTTGGGAAGCCAAATCAAGGTAAGGAAACTAAGGATGATTGACCAATGGACGAGGGTTTATACCCCAACATTACTGCAACCCCTCGGTAAGAGCTTGATGAGGCTATAGATGCCCTCTTCTCACATGTCCAATTAGGGGTCATTTAAAATAAGGCCAAAGTCAATCTGTTGAAAAGGTGTACCTTCAACCAACGATGGAATTGTCTTTTCAAGAAACGTTCCCATTGTTCGCAATTACCTTACCCTTACTATATGTTATATATTAGGAACCGACTGATTAAGAACAATTAGACAAAATATCTAGGGTGTTTAATTGTTCCAAGTAGCGACAATGATGCATCTCTCCCCCACGTCATGTCCATGCAACCGGGGGGAGGGGTGGGGGGATATCTACTCTCTTGTTTGTTACCTAGTTTGGTCTAGATTATGTCCTAACCAATACGATCTAGACCATTTGGGGTGAGATGATGTGGATATCTCATGGTGAACAAATATCACATGTTCCCTATAAGAGTCATGTCCTATGTGATTCATTATGTCAAGACTCATTCCCTTATTTCACTTTTCTAAGGTGAAGAACATCACAAAATAATGGTCGAGTGGGCTCACTTCCATAGGAAAAGATCTAGATCAGAGTGGACCCTTTGATATGTGAATATAGTTGGCCCTGCAAAGTAAGTTTTGGTTTGATTGAGAGCTGTAAAGGTAGTACAGATCTCTTAGTCAAGAGATGAAAAGGTAGTAGAGATATCTCAGTCAAGAGCTGAAAAGGTAGTACATATCTCTCATATATCTGAATAAAATAATATATACTAGGTGGGTGATTGGGGCATGTTTCTCTCTATTTCTCGACTAAAAATAATGTAACCACCCCAAGAGAAAATGCACTTCATTCCTTTTGTATGGTCATCCAGAAAAAACATAAAGCTAAGATAGACTAGAGTGACAAGGATGAGTCTCTTAGTTTGTCCACATATGAACTTGAAGAGGCATGCTTCCCCAGTCTATCAATTCAATCCATGGAGAGAGACCTAAACCAAATCAATTCTAGCTCGCCGCAAATGCATCTGAAATAGGCATACTCTGTTGAGGGGCTATTAAGTCATTTTAGTCATCCACGACAGTCTACAATGATCACACCTAACTGTGCGGGTGAACTAGATCCCTTCCATTTGATATTCCCAAATTGATTCTCCTTATGGGGGAATCATTTACTAGGTATATAGATCAAATGGATGTTGGGGAGAGGGTTTTTCATATAAATATTTAGAATAAATCACGTGAATCCTTCCCCTTCTAAGTATATTTTGGCATGGCGTCGCACCTCGATCTCCCTATGGTCAATCAAGAAATAAATTACTTGTGGAATTGTTAGAAGGAGGGTTATCAATATCCCATGAGGAGAATCTCGTTAATGGACAAGACTAGAAAGGGAATTGATTTCCCAAAGAACTAAAACCACCCAAAAGGAAAGGCGCATTAGTCCCACCTTGCCCCACAGATCCCAGAGAATCAGAATACTTCAAGATGGTAGGATCTAAGAAACTGAAGACAATAAGACCTAGTAAGAGATGCTTGATATAATGGTTGGAAGCACTACTAGGGTTTAGATGGGTTTTGATTGGAAGTATTTAGAGGAGATTTGAGGGGTAAGACATTTAAAACAAATTAAGTCCTCGACCATAGGGAGAGACCTTAGTAAATGAACTGAAATACCCGACCTTACGAGATATTATTTCTATATAATAATATCCACTAAAGGATAAACCAACCCCCCTACTGGATAAAAAGATCCATCTAGACATAAATATCCTTAATAATGGCCCCGAAAAAAGAGCCTTTGAAATGGCCTTCCATGACTCGAAAAATAACCTTTTCCTCCCCTTAAGAAGGTTTTATGTCTCCAATCTTCCCTTCCATTGATTAATGAAGGAATTGAGATCTTATTACCAGACCTGAAAGGAATGTAAATATCAGGTCTCAACCAAAGGGAGGGAGTTTATTTCTTGGTCAAACAAGAAGGAGAATAAGGCCCCCCTATACTGACTTCATATGGCATTAAGTAGGCCTTTTGGTTTTAACAATGCATTCTTGATGGCCTTCCAATAGGGTGGGTTTCTCTCTCCTTACTCTCTGACCCTCCCTTCAAGGGAATAAATAAATAGTAATGATCAACCATAGGGAGAGACCATATTGACTTCCTGGATAGATAGGGAAGGGATTAGTTTACTTACTGGCTAGATACACTGGGGAGGCACTATCCTTTTCACATCCTTCTTTCCACAAGGCCCCTCATCATTGGGTGGGGGATCAATATTTCAGTTGACCTAAGTTGTTGGTATGGGGGGCAGGGATATAATATTATTATATGTTAACATGATTGCACAAATTTGGGATCATTTTCTTCCTCACATTTATACCTATTTACTCAGGTGAAAAGTATCTTTCCTTCCCAGTTAATCAACAATTCCAAGAAAGGAGAACCCTTGATAAAGAAATCTCATTGGTGAAGGAAGGAAGGATATTTATTTAAAAATGAAGGCCATGAGTCATTCCTTCTCACACCCAGGAGAGTCATTATGAGGGCATATAGATATGTACATCATGAAGGCATATAGATGACATCATGAGGGAATATATATTCTTGTATCTACTTGTATCTACATTAGTTGTTCATACTTGTAAGTGGAATAATATGTCTTCTTTGAACCCGAATTCTTGGATAACTTCTCACACCCTGCCTGACCTGTTCATTCCCAACTCGTTCACACCCTTGCCTTACTCATTTAGATAAGCATCATGAGGCCATACTGATAGAATTAATTCCTTACCTTTTCCTTACCTGTTCATATAGTAAGGTTGTCTCTGCCTGTCTCTATAGAGGATTTATTTTGAAAGATAGAGGATTTATTCTTTAGGAAATATAACCATGAGTCTTCCCCTCATAACTCGTTCATATTTGTAAGGCAAGGTAAGGTAATCTATGAGGGCCTGTCTCTGCCTGTCTTTTCTTGTCTTTGAGGGCTAGTATCTTCAGGAAAGTATCCGAGGCTAGTATATGTGGGATAATAGTGTTGGTTGTGGAGCTTGATTATCTTCCTGATTCAGAGGTCCTTGCTTTCAGCCATGGTTATACCCCGATGGGGGTTTAGGGGCGAAGCCCCCAAAGAAAAAATTTCCTTGTAAAAGTATATTGTAATTTCATTGTAAATATGGACTGTTCATTATAAGGTCGCAAATCTAATAGTAGAGATTATGTTAGGGATTTTTGCCCTAGAAGGCAACCCTCTTTTATGAGTGAAATGTATTGCAGCTATGGATGATGGTGAATATTGTATTCTGAGAGAGGATACTGTGAGAGAAAGAAGAGGAAGTTACAATGGGTTTTGTTGTAAGTTGTATCCCTTCATTTGATGGATAATAATAAAGGAAGGACTTGGCAATTTCTCTGGTGGACGTAGCCCACACTGGGTGAACCACGTAAATCTGTGTCTCTCTTGTATTGTGTGTCTTCTTTGTTTTGTTTCTGCATTTTTTTTATTTTATTTCTCCACGGTCCTGTTGTTCTAACAACTAGTATCATAGCGTAAGGTAACTCGTAGGAAAAGAGGGTTCCTAGTTCAAGTGGGAGCAATGTCGGAAGATGGAAAGTTTACGGTCGAGAAATTTAACGACCAAAACTACCAATTATGGAAGATGTAGATGGAAGACTATTTACATCAGAAGGATCTATTCCTACCATTGAGTGGAGTAGAAAAGAAGCTGGTGGCCATGAAGGACGAAGAATGGGAGATTCTTGACAAAAAGGCTCTAGGAACAATACGGCTGAGCTTTGCAGCGTCGGTGGCTTTCAATATTTTGAAAGAAAATACAACGAAGGGTTCGATGGATGCATTGGAGAAATTGTATGAAAAACCCTCAGCATCAAATAAGGTATTTCTAATGAAGAGATTATTTAATATGAATATGTCAAAAGGTGGGTCTATTGCAGATCATTTAAATGAATTTAATACGGTTACTAATCAACTAAGTTCTGTAAAAG
>JZKD02S1895140.1:255972-266598 GCA_000966675.3 Picea glauca | reverse complement strand
ACACATTTGGCCAACCATTTCAAATTAACTAAGGAAATGTGTCCCAAGACACAGGAGGAGATAGAATACATGTCCAGGGTCCCTTATTCATCAGTAGTTGGCAGCTTGATGTATGTAATGGTTTTCACATGACTAGATATTGCACATGCAGTGGGAGTTGTGAGAAGGTATATGAACAATCTAGGTAAAGAACATTGGGAGGCAGTAAAGTGGATTCTTAGGTATTTGAGAGGTACTGCTACACATGCATTATGTTTTGGAGGTTCAGACACTTTTCTACAGGGATATGTTGATTCAGATGTGGTAGGTGATAAAGACAGTAGGAGGAGCACCACAGGGTATTTTTTTACTATAGGTGGAACAACAGTAAGTTGGATTTTGAAACTACAAAATGTTATTGCACTTTCAACAATAGAGGCAGAGTATGTTATTGCTACAAAGGCTAGTAAAGAAATGATTTGGTTACAAAGGTTTATGAACGAATTGGGAAAGAAGCAGGAGAACAGTCGATCGTACTGTGATAGTCAGAGTGCCATTCACCTTGCAAAGAACTCAACCTTCCATTCTAAGACTAAGAATATACAATTGAGGTACCACTTCATATGATCCGCCTTGGAAGATGGACAATTGAAGCTGGAAAAGATACACACTAGCCAGAATCCTGTAGACATGTTAACAAAGGGAGTAACCAGGGATAAACTGAGTTCCGGCTCAATTTCAGTTGGTTTTCAAGAATGAAGATGAAAATGAGAAATTTGCTAGTTCCAAGAAGGTTCAGAGTCCAACATATACAACAATGGTGGAGTTGTTGAGATCAGTATCCAAGTGGGAGATTGTTGGTTGTGGAGCCTGATTATCTTCCTGATTCAAAGGCCCTTTATTTCAACCATGTTTATACCTCGATGGGGGTTTGGGGGCGAAGCCCCCGAAGCAAAAATTACCTTCTAAAAGTATATTGTAATTTCATTGTAAATTTTGACCATTCATTATAAGGTCGTAGATCTACCAGTAGAGATTATGTTAGGTTTTTTTTCCCTAGAAGGAAACCATATTTTATGAGGGAAATGTATTGCGGCTATGGATGATGGTGAACATTGTATTCTGAGAGAGGAGACTGCGAGAGAAAGAAGAGGAAGTTACAATGGGTTTTGTTGTAGGTTCTATCCCTTCATTTGCTGGATAATAATAAAGGAAGGACCTGGGAATTTCTCTAGTGAACGTAGCCCACACTGGGTGAACCACGTAAATCTATGTCTCTCTTGTATTGTGTGTCTTCTGTGTTTTGTTTCTACATTTGTTTTATTTTATTGCTTGTTGACGGGCGAAATTGACCGTCCATCAACTGGGAGAGTGGAACCAGTCCGGGGTTTTCTAATAACCCAAGTCATTTGGGATGAACCACCCTTACGGGTTTAGCGGATCCGTTCGCCGATCTAAGGTCCTAAGAAAACAAAAAAAAGAAAACTACTCTAAACTAACTAATCTAACTAAAAATAACTATTAAAACAAACTAAACTAATCTAAAAATAATTATTAAAACAAACTAAACAAAACTAACTATTCTATATACAATCTACTAACTAATACTATGCCAACTCTAAGAAATTAAATATTTAACTACTAACATAAATAAATCTTATTCACAAAATGTACAATATTTACAATTTACAGATTTGAATGAAAACCTGAAAAACTCATTTGTATTCTGCCCTAAGACAGAGAGATATATATTTTTTTTTGATTTTATAATTTTATGAACAAGAAATAAAACAAAAACTAACTAAAATAAACAACTAATATACTAAATTTAACTACAAATCTAAACTACACATATATCTAAATAAACTACTTAAATTATACTAAAAACTACCTAATAAATACTAAAAAACAGACTGACCTGAAGGAACGCTCCAGGTTCATCCTGTGTGTAATGATTGTCTTAGCTGATCGGAGGGAGGAAACCCGCACTGAATTATCCAGGATCTTCTTGTAAACGATAAACTGCAGTGCTATTCATATATGATTACAGGACAAACAAGACATAAAAATTACAACAATCTTATGATTTATAAATCTTCACAGTTAGATAAACCTATATTCAAAGATCTATACGAAGTGATTCAATTAACGAAGAAGAGAAATCTGTGATTCATTAACTGAAACCAAGTAATTGTTGTATTTTTAAGTAATGAAAGAAATCAGATATGGATAACACATTAATTAAGTCATATAATTCTGCAATAGATTATGATAGCGAAAGTAGTCTATAATCAACTGCAAACTAACATGCATAAAACGTGAAACAAAAGATTGATATATTGAAAGAGAAAGCTGTAGCAATAACATCAACTCTCGTCTCAGTTTGTATTAGAAATCCATATCCTGGTTCTCCCACAAGTGAGGATTCTCCTTATTACAAAAAATAATAAGTATTTAAAGACCTTCCACAGGGTAAAACATCCCTGTGGAAGTTATCAAAACTGTTTACATAAAATCTGGGAAAATATTCCAAGTTTGACTAAACTAGGAACCTAAAATAAAAACTAAATCACACAAATATCTCCTAGACTGTCCAACATGCCCAATGCAATTCGGATGTACCTGAAAAGGGTAAAAAATAGACAAGTTAGGAGGATATTTTGTTAATGAAAATGATAAAAGTATAATTCTAAAGACTAGCTACAGAATCTTGCGATTCTGTAGCTGGTCTAAATCAGACACATAATCAACATTAAAATCAATTCAAATCTTTAAAGAATTAAAATTAACAAGTATCTAATAGCTTATTTGAAAGACAAACGAATCATTCAAATTGAAATTGTTAAACTAATTTGAAATCAAACAAGACTGAGATTAATCAAAGGACTACAGAGATGCGTGTACTCTACTTCGTTTGTTGTCACAAAATCGGGTAAACAGAATCATGTTGGATAACCAACAGTAATGAAATCGATCCATAACCAATTGAAATCGATACAAATAAACAAATCATAGGGAATTGTTTGTTATTGCTGCCTCATCAACAGGAAACACGATCGAATCAAAACAAGATCATTTTCTCAAACCGATATAATTGTATTAAATATAAACAATCATGCTAATAGCGAATCAAATCAAAGCTGATATATCACATATGAAATCATAATGGGATCAATTAGTTGATAACAGGGTCTGTGGGATTCGCCAAATCGTTTATTATTTCCAATTGGGGGAGGACGAAATCGATCGACTTTCAATAAAAATATTACTAGAATTCATTTCAAAATGAACCGTTAACTAAATTTGACAGAGATAACATATGTCAATCTGGGTTTAACCAACTCATTTTGAAAATTAAAATCAAATAGAGTAGTATCAAGTCTATTTTTGATACAAATCCAACTCATAAAATCAATCGTACTAACTGAAGATACACAACAATCCAATCAAGACAAGAGCAAATCGAACAGTTGGAGTTTAACATAGTCGTTGTGAATCAAAACCGTTCCATGATTCGGGCATAGATATATTTCGCACAGGCTTAAATGAGAATATCATTTCCATATAAAACAGAGTTGTTCTTTCCAAATCAGAGTCGATCAGAGTTGTATTCCTGATTTAGAAGATTACATCACACAACATATTAAAAGATCATAACAATCAAGCTCATGAAATCGTTTCAAAAATCAAATCATCAAAACTCAATCAGGGTTGATGTGATCCGACCACAACGAAATCATACCAAATCACAACATGATCATGCTCTAATTTTAGCATACAAATCTCCTGTACAGGTCATATACAAACAAAATCCAAGCCAAAGGAGACCATTGATCTCGTTAACTCACACCAAAAGTCAAACGAATCAAAACAAATGAAAACCAATCAATTGTTAAACTAGGCACGACCAAACCAAATCATAACCTCATTTGATTTTAGCAAAACAAAAACAATGTACAGGATGAACAACATAACCATTTTTGATATGGGTATAACAGAGTCATTTTGAACAATAGACAGAGCTATTTGAAAACCAAACTCAATTCATTATATTAATCCACACAATTCACAAAACAAAATTGATATCGAAATTCATACCTGAATGATGAGCAGAGAACTTGGTCATGACATTTTGGAATTTATGAAGGCTGTAGCTAATTCGACATTCCTAAATACAATGGAACCAGTGGTTTTCTACTTCTTATCATTTTCTTGAATCTTGTCCCTTTGGCTTGTTAACACTGTAACTTGATTTTCCAACAATTTGATCTTCGACTATAAAAAGGGAACATTGGTATAGTAGCGTTCCAACCACACATTACATTGGTCACATGACGATTGTCCGGGCTTTGAAAATGCAGGTGAGGGTTCGTTTAAATTGCCAAGGGTTTTGTTAGGTAGCTTAATCCCAGGGTAGCTAGGATTGTTCCTTAAGCAAGGGGGTAAATTAGAAACAAAGTCATAGGGTGAATTGGAGCACAGACCTTGGGAGTAAGGATACTCACTAGCTAGGAAGCGTTCGATGTCAGAGTCCGAGTCTTCACTGAGGACTATGGGCTTCTACTTAGCATTAGGTTTAGGTTTATTCCTAGCCATTCTCGAGATAAGCCGAGCATTATTTTTACCTTTGCCATCAACAGTAGGGTTTCCCTTGACCTTTTTGTTCACAGGCTTTTTTATAGCCTCAACCTTGTCTTCTAAGACGTCGGGTAAGTCAATATCAGGGTCGATCGAGGGTTTAGGAGAGGGCAGTAGGACATGGAAGGGCATGGGTGGCTCGACCTTGGTTTCACTAACCACAAGCTTGTCAACTTGGACGGGCTCTGCATTAGCAAAACCATTCCGAGAGATAAAAGCTTGCCATCTATCACCGTGAAGATTTAAGTGATGAACAACGATGAGTCTGATTAGGCTGTGGTGGAACAATCTACTATTGGCCTTTTCTCTCTTAAACCTCTTAGCCATTTTATAAAGACTTCACTGGAAATAAAAAGGCATATGCAATGTATACCCCATAAAATTCATTAACAGTCGAAGGTGATAAAGAAAAACCAGTCCATATCGACCCTCACAGGTCACGAATTGTTTAACCACCATCAAAAGATCATGCCATCTTGGTTTAAGTGTGGAAATGGGCATACCTGTGTCATAGGATGTGACCTTTTGTGAGACAAATAGTAGTGGCCATAGCACCTCCTCAACTTTATATTTTTTGAACCATCGCTGGCCCGTGGATGCTAACCCTGTAGCAGAGCTAATGAACTCTTCATTGATTTCTAGCTGAATGTCACCTACCTTAGCCGTACATCCATCAAAATTCAGGGTGAACTGTTGTACAAAAAATAGATTAAACCCCTCAAACCGCTGTATAAAGGTGAGCCAACCACTATCCTGCAAATCTTTCCGGGCATTATCGAACAGTAGCAAGGCTTGACTGTCGTTCGGCTCAATTCGCACCACTGGTGCCATAAACATGGTTCATGGTGAGCGATGTGAATGAGACAAGGTTTGAATGCAACACACACATGAGAAGAATGCTCGAAGGGTTACCGATGCTAATAGAGGTGAAACAGTGATAAGGGGAGGCATTAATGACATCTTGCGAAGGTGGTGGAGCTATTAGCTCGCCATGCAGAATAGTCATTACCAATGGTACAACTGCTGGCGCTTTCAACTATACAAATCACAACGTACATGTGTTATAACTATGCCATTTCAATCAATCAATTGAAACCTTTGGTAAGTGGATAAACCATGCACACAAGCAAACGTTATGCCATATTTTTAAAACCAAACATACAAATCGAAACCAATACCAAGTGTTGGACAATTGCGCCAATGTGTTTTGATAACATGAACTAGGTGTCATATTAAATGATATATATCAAGGGTTTAACCATAAAACCTATGTATTTTTATGAAACCAATGGTCAATCATATCAAATCAAAGAACATATAAATCCAATTACCAATGCATCACAACCTCAATTACTCATGAAACAAAATTACATAATCAATCAAAGAATGTCCAATGAGTATAGATCAAAAATTTTTTCCAACTGCATAATGATAAGTAAAATGTAAACGCAATGGGCATATCGACAAGAAGGATAACGACAATTCAATAATGATTTTAATGCGACTTCGAAATACCAAGTTTTCACTCTTACAGTCATGAAAACAAAAATGAAGGTAAGTGTGCAAATGACACAAAGAATAAAAGTGTCATTTATTTGAGAATTGCGATGAAAAATTAATGTTTGCAAAACATTGGTGTAGGTAGCTTATAAAACAATGAAAAAGTGTGAATTGGCTGCCAACAATGGCGACACACTAGTAGAAGCAGTCATCTCTGCCAAAAGGACAAATTCAGATTAGGACATCAAAGATAATTCCAACTCAAAAACAACAACCAGAAAATCGTATAAACATCATCATTAACCAACTATTCGAGTAGTGTTTTAAAAGATGAAAATAGATAACAGTCCTAAGACCAGTGAGTCACGACATTAAAGATAAAATATCCAATACTATTGACAGAGCCACTACTCCTAGCAGGCGTCCATAGCCTCGACAACGTTGCCATTTAACCCACTCTGACATCTGTATCCTGCCAAGAAGTTCTAGATCAGCATAAAGGACATTAAAGAGGTTTCTTATTTGCAAATTTTCATAAACCCGACATTGCTTCACTGCCAGCGGGCCTGTTCAATACCCCGACGAAGTTGTCTTGGTGTCATGCATGCATTTACCCACTGCCAACAGACATGTTCAACATCCCTATGGGTTTACAAGCACTTCCCACAGCTCTATTAATAATTTTTTTTGTTTTTGTTTTTCAAAGATATATAGTTGAGCGGGGTGATGCTGAAAATCATGATATTTTAACATATTTTTTTAGACCTCATCAGATTTTTTAGAACTGTCCTTTATTAAGATCCAGAGATGTTTCATTTACAAAAGCAACTTCCTAAGTCAGGGAGACATATTCTGAGTCATTCCCTTAAGGAATAGGGACAGCGTAAAAAGATAATAGATGATCATGACAAGCTTTACTCAGAGATCGAAATCACTTAACTTCTTTCAAACAACAGACTTTTTCCAACACAGATATAAATTTCAGAAATATACCATTGATGTTTATACAATTTTCTTAGCAGTTATTTTAGCGAAGAAATTTTCTGTTTTCTTTTTCTGAATAGCTCGGTATACAGGTATGTGTATTTCAAAAAACACAAGATGATAAATTCAAAGGAAAAATCAAAAACAAAAAGCAAACGAAAAAACAAACAGAAGAAAAATATGTACATAATATACAAGGGTTGTCATCAAGCAAAGTATCTTTTCAAGGCTTGGCCATTCACCGGGTAGGTGTCAGGCTGCCCCTCAAGATTCTGCAATCGAAAAGAACTGGGACCCAACTTTTCAGCAATTAAAAACGGTCCAAGCCATAAGTTTTGAAATTTTGTGTGCTCTCCCTTTCCCTCATGCGGTTTGTCCCATTTTAAGACGAGATCACCTACTTCAAAATTTCTATCAGAAGCAGAGTTAGAATCAAACTAGATTTTAACTAATAGTTGATGTTGATATAACTTTCATTTAGCTTGGGCTCTTACTTCTTCTAGCTTCATCAAAGCGTTAATTCGGTTTTCTAAAGGGGGACAATATTCTTCTTGGACTTTTTGCAACAACTGAAGTGAAGGAAGAAGAATGTGAGGTGGCAGAATTGCTTCTCTGCCATAAATGAGAAAAGAGGGGGAGTTACCTACAACATCTTTTTGCATAACCCTATCATCCCATAGCACGTTCAATAGTGCATTGTGCCAATTTTTGTGATTTTCAACCACCGTTCTCTTGATGATTTTAATCAAGTTCTTGTTTGTCGATTCTGCCAATCTATTGCCCTGGGGGTAATAGCTAGCAGAATACTTCAATTTAATTCATTTTTCCAAATCGAACTCGCTCATCTCAAGAGAAGAGAAGTAGGAAACGTTATCGAATACTAAATAGTCAAGGATACCAAAACGAGTGATAATATTTGAGTTTAAAAAGGCAATTACCTGATTGGTGTTGACGGTTCTTAACGCGGCAACTTTAGACCACCGGGTAAAGTAATTTGTGGCTATCACAATAAACTTGTGCTGTTGTGAGGACGAGGGATTGATCGGACCTATGATATTAAGGCCCCACTGCTAAAAAGGAGAATCTACTAAAACAGGCTGCAAAGGAAAGGCTGGTTTCTGTAACTGCCCTGATGCTTTTTGACAAATGGTACATTTACAACACAAGGCATGGGTGTCTCTAAAAAGCATGGGCCAGTAATAACCGGCTCTTAAAACCTTATGGGCAGTGGTGTCACCACCAAAATGACCACCAGCTTCTCCTGCATGCAACTCTAGCAAGACTTTTTCTGCTTCATCTTTTTCAATACAATGCATCAGTACGCCGTCAAAACTTTGACGAAATAGGATACCATTAACCAGATGAAAGGAAGTAGACTTTAATCTCAACACTCTTCTTTTAGAAGGATCCAAGTGACGGGGGGCTGACCCATGTTCAAGACAGAATCTTATATCGTCATACCAACGACTGACAGGGTTTTGTGCGCAACAAATTATATTTTGATCGTGTTGTCCTAGGTTTGACGTATCGCTTTCTTCTTCCTGTCCTGCTGCCGAATCAACAACTAACTTTCATAACCCTTGTCCTCTCACTATTTGATATGGGGTGATTTCTAAGTCGTACTCCTGCAAGGAGGTGACCCAGTTAGCCCTCTTTTCACCTAGTTCCTTCTGCACTAACAGGTTCCTAACGGCTAGGTAAGGGACAATGACTTTCTTCCTTGACTTCAAAAGATAGGACCGGAAGTGCTTGAATGCTTTGAAAACAGCATAATCTTTCCGATCTACCGCTGGGTAATTAAGTTCAGCACCTTTGAAAGCGGAGCTCATAAAGGCAATGGGTACTTCATTTTTCTCGGCATTCTTTTGGGTTAAGACGGTGGCATAGTAACAATCAGAAGCAAAAGTGTAGAGTGTAAAGGGCTCATGAGAGACGGAGCGTCTATTATGGCCTTCTTTATTTCATTAAAAGATTGATTTTCTAGGGATCCCCAGTGATATTGGGTGTCTTTCTTAATTAGGTTTTGCAAAGGCCTAACCATTTCGGAGAAACTGGGGACAAATCTTCTCACAAAGTTAATCTGGCCTAAGAAAGACTGCATAGATTTTTTGGATGTAGGAGGGGGAAGTTTCATGATGACTTGAGTCCTTTCGGGGTCGATAATCATCCCTTCACTTGACACAATAAATCCCAAGAGTTTACCCTACTCTACTGCAAAGATGGATTTTTTAGGATTCAAGGAGATGCCGTATTTACGTCGCAGTAGAACGACTCGTAAGTGAGCTAGATGATCGGTTTTGTTTTTAGAAAATATGGTAACATCATCTAAGTAAACTACTATGGACTGATTGATTAAGCCTTAGAAAGTGATGTCCATTGCTCTCTGGAAAGTGGCTCCAGCATTAATCAATCCAAAGGGCAATTTTCGATAAGCATAAGTGCCCCACTGGGTACGGAAGATAGTTTTAAGTTGGTCTGGTGGAGACATCAGGACTTGGTTGTACCCCGAGAAATCATCCAGTAAGGATAGCCTCTCAGAACCAGATACCTGTTGAAGGATTTGTTCCATGGGTGGGACAGGATAGTTGTCTTTATCAGACGCTCTATTAAGGTTTCAGAAATCGACGAAGAGTTAGATTTCCCCACTTTTCTTCCAGACTGGGACAAGGTTAGAAACCCATTGAGTGTGCTTAACAGGAAAAATTATCTTAGCATTTAGGAGCTTATTCAATTCTTTTTGAACGGTCGGTTCGAGCTTAGGGTGCATTTTCCTCAGTTTTTGTTGAAAGGGTAAGGTTTTGGGCTTCATAGGAATGAAATGATGTATGATGTTAGGGTTGAAAGTTTTAAGGTCATCATACGTCCATGCAAAGACATCTTTAAATTCTTTGAACAATTTAATAAATGCAACTTTTTCTTGTTCATAACATCCTACCCCTAGATTAATGCACTGCGGATTGTCCCTAGTTCCTAAGTTTACCTTTTCATAAGATAACGAGGAACTATTGGTTTTACAGTTGACCGATTTTTTGAATTTATTTTGAAGATCATAAAACTTATATAATCTAACTACAGATTTAGGGATCGATTTTATCATGTCCGATGAAGATTCAGGATTTCTCGGATCTGGTATTACCGTGAAATCGCGCAAATTGTTGTCGTGTGTGTGTTCTTCTATCACCGCGCCTTGAAAGGTTTCTTCCATGTGCAGAAAGTTAATAATCTGCTGATCATCGTCAAAGACTCTCCAGTTTGTGATGTTGTCGGGAATGGATGGCCGGAACAACAGTTCGACAGAGAATGCATCTAGGGACAAGCCTTCTGCAAGGAGTTTAGAAGCTACATTAGCTAGTAAATCTGCTTAAGAGTTATTCAATCTAGGAATAGAATTTATATTGAAAGCAAAAAAATTGTTCATTAAATTCCATACCTCAGATTGGTAGCTTTTGAGATGCGGAGACAGACAGTGGATAGAATCTCTTACCTGTCTAACCACTATTTCAGAGTCGCCAAAGACGGTTAAAT
>JZKD02S1895140.1:205725-247506 GCA_000966675.3 Picea glauca | reverse complement strand
AAACAAACTAAACTAATCTAAAAATAATTATTAAAAAAAACTAAACAAAACTAACTATTCTATATACAATCTACTAACTAATACTATGCTAACTTTAAGAAATTAAATATCTAACTACTAACAAAAATAAATCTTATTCACAAAATGTACAATATTTACAATTTACAGATTTGAATGAAAACCTGAAAAGCTCATTTGTATTCTGCCCTAAGACAGAGAGAGATATTTTTTTTTTTGATTTTATAATTTTATGAACAAGAAATAAAACAAAAACAAACTAAACTAAACAACTAATATACTAACTTTAACTACAAATCTAAACTACACATATATCTAACTAAACTACTTAAATTATACTAACAAACTACCTAATAAATACTGAAAAACAAACTGACCTGAAGGAACGCTCTAGGTTCGTCCTGTGTGTAATGATTGTCTTAGCTGATCGGAGGGAGTAAACCTGCACTGAATTATCCAGGAGCTTCTCGTAAACGATAAGCTGCAGTGCTCTTCAAATATGATTACAGGACAAACAAGACATAAAAATTACAACAATCTTATGATTTATAAATCTTCACAGTTAGATAAACCTGTATGCAAAGATCTATACGAAGTGATTCAATTAACGAAGAAGAGAAATTTGTGATTCATTAACTGAAACCAAGTAATTGTTGTATTTTTAAGTAATGAAAGAAATCAGATATGGATAACACATTAATTAAATCATATCATTCTGCAATAGATTATGATAGATAAAGTAGTCTATAATCAACTGCAAACTGACATGCATAAAACGTGAAACAAAAGATTGATATATTGAAAGCGAAAGTTGTAGCAATAACATCAACTCTCATCTCAGTTTGTATTAGAAATCCATAGCCTGGTTCTCCCACAAGTGAGGATGCTCCTTATTACAAAAAATAATAAGTATTTAAAGACCTTCCACAGGGTAAAACATCCCTGTGGAAGTTATCAAAACTGTTTACATAAAATCTGGGAAAATATCCCAGGTTTGACTAAACTAGGAACCTAAAATAAAAACTAAATCACACAAATATCTCCTAGACTGTCCAGCATGCCCAGTGCAATTTGAATGTACTTGAAAAGGGTAAAAAATGGACAAGTTAGGAGGATATTTTGTTAATGAAAATGATAAAAATCTAATTCTAAAGATTAGCTACAGAATCTTGCGATTCTGTAGCTGGTCTAAATCAGACACAAAATCAACATTAAAATCAATTAAAATCTTTAAAGAAGTAAAATTAACAAGTATCTAATAGCTTATTTGAAAGACAAACGAATCATTCAAATTGAAATTTTTAAACTAATTTGAAATCAAACAAGATTGAGATTAATCAAAGGATTACAGAGATGCGTGTACTCTGTTTCGTTTGTTGTCACAAAATCGGGTAAACAGAATCATGTTGGATAAACGACAGTAATGAAATCGATCCATAACCAATTGAAATCGATATAGTTAAACAAATCATAGGAAATTGTTTTTTATTGTTGCCTCATCAACAGGAAACACGATCGAATCAAAATAAGATCATTTTCTCAAACCGATATAATTGTATTAAATATAAACAATCATGCTAATAGCGAATCAAATCAAAGATTGTATATCACATACAAAATCATAATGGGATCAATCAGTTGATAATAGGGTCTGTGGGATTCACCAAATCATTTATTATTTCCAATTGGGGGCGAATGAAATCGATTGACTTTCAATAAAAATATTACTAGAATTCATTTCAAAATGAACCGTTAACCGAATTTGACAGAGATAACATATGTCGATCTGGGTTTAACCAACTCGTTTTGAAAATTAAAATCAAACAGAGTAGTATCAAGTCTATTTTTGATACGAATCCAACTCATAAAATCAATTGTACTAATTGAAGATACACAACAATCCAATCAAGACAAGAGCAAATCGAACAGTTGGAGTTTAACATAGTCGTTGTGAATCAAAACCGTTCCATGATTCGGGCGTAGATATCTTTCACACAGGCTTAAATGAGAGTATCATTTCCATATAAAATAGATTTGTTCTTTCCAAATTGGAGTCGATCAGAGTTGTATTCCTAATTTAGAAGATTACATCACACAACATATTAAAAGATCACAACAGTCAAGCTCACGAAATCGTTTCAAAAATCAAATCATCAAAACTCAATCAGGGTCGATGTGATCTGACCACAACGAAATCATACCAAATCACAACATGATCGTACTCTAATTTTAGCATAAAAATATCTTGTACAGGTCAGATACAAACAAAATCCAAGCGAAAGCAAACCATTGATCTTGTTAACTCACACCAAAAGTCAAACGAATCAAAACAAATGAAAACCAATCAATTGTTAAACTGGGCACGGCCAAACCAAATCATAACCTTGTTTAATTTTAGCAAAATGAAAACAATGTACAGGATGAACAACATAACTGTTTTCGATATGGGTATAACAGAGTCATTTTGAAAATAAGACAGAGCTATTTGAAAACCAAACTCAATTTATTATATTAATCCACACAATTCACAAAACGAAATTGATATCAAAATTCATACCTGAATGATGAGAAGAGAACTTGGTCCTGACATTTTGGAATTTACAAAGGCTTTAGCCGATTCGACATTCCTAAATACGATGGAACCAATGTTTTTCTGCTTCTTATCACTTGCTTGAAGCTTGTCCCTTTGGCCTGTCAACACTGTAACTTGATTTTCCAACAATTTGATCTTCGACTGTAAAAAGGGAACATCGGTATAGTAGCGTTCCAACCACACATTACATTGGTCACATGACGATTGTTCGGGCTTCGAAAATGTAGGTGAGGGTTTGTTTAAATTGCCGAGGGTTTCATTAGGTAGCTTAATCCTAGGGTAGCTAGGATTGTTCCTTAGGCAAGGGGGTAAATTAGAAATGAAGTCATAGGGTGGCTCAGAGAACAGACCTTGGGAGTAAGGATACTCACTACCTAGGAAGCGTTCGATGTCAGAGTTAGAGTCTTCACCGAGGACTATGGGCTTCTGCTCAGCATTAGGTTTAGGTTTATTCCTAGCCATTCTCAAGATAAGCCGAGCATTATTTTTACCTTTTCCATCAATAGTAGGGTTTCCCTTGACCTTTTTTCTCACAGGCTTTTTTATAGCCTCAACCTTGTCTTCTAAGATGTCAGGTAAGTCAATATCAGGGTTTATCGAGGGTTTAGGAGAGGGCAATAGGACATGGAAGGGAACGGGTGGCTCGACCTTGGTTTCACTAACCACAGGCTTGTCAACTTGGACGGGCTCTGCATCAGCAAAACCATTCCGAGAGATAAAAGCTTGCCAGCTATCACCGCAAAGATTTAAGTGATGAACAACGATGAGTCTGATTAGGCCGTGGTGGAACAAGATACTATCGGCCTTTTCTCTTTTAAACCTCTTAGCCTTTTTATAAATAATTTGTTGGAAACAAAAAGGCATATTCAATGTATACCCCATAAAATTCATTAACAGTCGAAGGTGATAAAGAAAAACTAGTCCATATCGACCCTCACAGGTCACGAATTGTTTAACCACCATCAAAAGATCATGCCATCTTGGTTTAAGCGTGGAAATGGGCATACCTCTGTCATAGGATGTGACCTTTCATGAGACGAACACTAGTGGCCATGGCACCTCGTCAACTTTAGAGTTTTTGAACCATCACTGGCCTGTGGACGCTAACCTTGTAGCAGAGCTAATGAACTCTTCATTGATTTCCAGCTAAATGTCACCTACCTTGGCCCTACAACCATCAAAAGTTACGGCAAACTGTTGTACAACAAATAGATTAAAACCCTCAAACTGTTGTATAAAGGTGAGCCAACCACTATCCTACAAATCTTTCTGGGCATTATCGAACATTAGCAAGGCTTGACTGCCGTTTGACTCAATTCGCACCACTGGTGCCATAAACAGGGTTCACGGTGAGCGATGTGAATGAGCCAGGGTTTGAACGCAACACACACAGGAGCAGAATGCTCGAAAGGGTTACCGATGTTAACAGAGGTGAAACATTGATAAGGGGAGGCATTAAGGACATCATGCGAAGGTGGTGGAGCTATTAGCTAGCCATGAAGAATAGTCATTACCAATGGTACAACCGTTGGTGCTTTCAACTATACAAATCACAACGCACATGTGTTATAACTATGCCATTTCAATCAATCAATTGAAACCTTTGGTAAGTGGATAAACCATGTGCGCAAGCAAACGTTATGCCATATTTTTAAAACCAAACATACAAATTGAAACCAATACCAAGTGTTGGACCAATGCGCCAATGCGTTTTGATAACATGAACTAGGTGTCATATTAAATGATATATATCAAGGGTTTAACCATAACACCTATGTATTTTTATGAAACCAATGGTCAATCATATCAAATCAAAGAACATATAAATCCAATTACCAATGCATCACAACCTCAATTACTCATGAAATGAAACTACATAATCAATCAAAGAATGTCCAATGAGTATAGATCAAAAAGTTTTTCCAACTGCATAATGATAAGTAAAATGTAAACGCAATGGGCATATTGACAAGAAGGATAATGACAATTCAATAATGATTTTAATGCGACTTCGAAAGACCAAGTTTTCACACTTACAGCCATGAAAACAAAAATGAAGGTAAGTGTGCAAATGGCGCGAAGAATAAAAGTGTCGTTTATTTGAGAATTGCGGCGAAAAATTAATGTTTGCAAAACATTGGTGTAGACGGCTTATGAAACAGTGAAAAAATGTGAATTGGCTGCCAACATTGCTCCACAGTCCTATTTTTCTAACAAATAGAGCTTGATTGGTAGAGTATTCCCTCTGGACATCAGGGCATTGGATCACACTACAAGGACCCTTGTACTACTCCCATGCATTGCTTAGTTCTCTCCTTCCTTGAAACTCACTACTATACCCATATTATGGATAATATCTCCTAAAGGGGGGGAAATGTAGCATATGATATTTTCACTTTGGTACTCACATTATCTATATCGTAGGTCATAATATACCCTTCTCTCCTTGCATACTATGCTACACCCAGGGAAGGAAGCAAAACAATTCTCAACTTCACCCGAATGACATGAAAGAAAGGCTTGAGTGAAAAAAAACCCTTACCCCACAACAACTAGGGTTACACCATATCATGTGGAACAACCCCAACCTAGCCATCATGTCGGGGGGAACCCACAACAAAAAATGGTAGATATTCTTACTACTAGGGGGACACCCCCACAAAACAAGCGCAAGTGGGAAAAATTGCACCATCTTACCCCACCACAAGCCATCTGGCAGTGCGGTGTGAAGCAAGTTCATCTGTTCCCTTTTGCTTTCCACCTTATTTCCATATATTCTTTAGGAGAATGGGGTTGGGTCACGTGCACTTTATCATTGATGAGACAATAATTAATATATAAATGGTTCTTTTTCCTTCCTATTAGGAACACGAAGGAATCTAATGGAGTTTACTAAGTATGGGTACTCTTATAAAGATCTCAATATGGGTTTGTGATGATGAAATCGGTTGATCAACAATATGGATGAATATTATAGGCTTGAAAAAAGACATGGGTGGGGAGGGATGACTCAGAGTGAACACCCTATCTTATATTATCTATATTGTGGAGTTATCTATATTTTGACATAATGGTATCAATATTCAAGATTTCGATTTGGACTTGTTAGTTATTCCATTTCCAACAAAAAATACCATCCATTGTGCATAATCCAACTATATATAAAATCCCCCTACTATTTGGACGATCCTGATTCTTTGTGTTCAGGTAGGGGACCTTGGTCCTCCTTTGATAATATTTCATTCATGAGGCTTCAATTGAATGAGATTGGGAGCTTACTTACCTTCCTATTGGAGGATATGTGAAAGAATTCTGATGTTACCTTAGCGTAACATGATTCTTCAATAGTCGGTAAATATTACAATCATCCAAGTACACTTCCAGAAACTTATGGATGTACTCGTGGAATATCGCTATAACTATTCTGTAAAATATTTTTGAGGCATTATTAAGGATGAAAGGAATGCAATTATAGGCATATGAACCCCATTATGTTGTGAAGTTCATATTATTTTTGTATTCTTCACTACTATTCGAACTTAATGGTACGCTGAAATCTCGTCAGTAAATGAATAGGCCTCTTTTCCTGCCATATGATCAAGTACTTCATCGATGAAAAAGGTAGGGAAGGGATCATGAATGTAAGCTGCATTAATCCCCTAATAATACAAAAATACTCTAATACCTCCACCTCTAGTCTTCTTATCTTGTATTACTATTGGACTTATCCAATCTGACTCTTCCATAGGAAATATTAGTCTAGCCACAAGCATCCTATCGATTTCTTCCTTGAATTTTTCCTTCACTTGAAAATTCAGTCAAAATGGCCTTCTTTTGATTAGCTTGGCATGACATCTGGTTTCAACTCGATCCACATATCGCCAATCTCTCCCTTAATCCCTCTCATATCTGTGAAGTTTTGTAGGAACAGGTCTACATATTTTTGAAGTAGGGCCACAACCTCAGATATAGTTTTATAATCCCAATAATCTCCAATAGAAGCCAGTCAAGTTTGTTCATACATGTCACTATTTAGTTGTCTGATATTGAATGATTCCATTTATATCTTCCCCATAAGATCATCTATTTCTTCTTTTACAAATATTTCTCCTTTTTATTCTTTGAATGGAAGATGCCACAACATTTTTGGATCATCTTCTTCCTATGATTCTTAATATAACTTATCCCAATATTTGAAATCTCCTTGGACATCACCCGAATTCCTGACTGGCTCTTATAGTCGTAGGCTCTGCCAATGTATCTTACAAACAAATCCTTGTGACATTCTCAACTTGTTTTCAAACATAAAATATTTAATGGACTAAAGATAAAAGGTGATTCCAAGGGTCTTACCTAGATATCATAAGGTCAAACCAAATCCTTGCTTGAGTGTCAATCATTTGGGCATCTATTGTCGAACTTCTTCAGTAAGGTACCATGCCTTGGAGATGGGCCCCAAGGTGTGGATGAACTTGTAAGCCCAGTACTATTATAGATATCCTTCTCTAATACACTTCTTGACACAACAATTTGCATGCATCATTGGATCTATCTTACCCTGCTATATTTTAGTTAATACAATCGAGTCCTCTATTGCTCCTAGAATATTGATAACTTGGTACTCAGAAGGTTGGTTGAAATAATGTTGAAACACACACTGAACCGTTTCCCAACTTTTTGGGTTGTCCTTATGTGTAGCCCACCATTTGGATGGAGTGGACCTCAAGGATACATCCAATGTAGGTACCATCTATTCCTCCAGGACCATTAATATCATATCTTCCATGAATTCTTCTACATCTCCAGTGTCATCAAAGGTGGGAGGGTCTCGAAATTCCATCCTGATCCAGCGTATTGACCTGATTATGGTGCAATGTAAAGATGAAATATTGTGGTTGTGTTCTTGCGCCCAATATTGGAGTGCATATTTCCTGTATTATTTGTAGGAGAAAATGCTACACCAACTGAAAGCTCCATCGACTGTGGGATTAATGTAGTCATCCTACATCCCGACTGTACTGAGGAAATTTAGTGGGATCAATAGGTTGTATTAATTTCATCTCATACACTTCAAATGACATCTTCCCACTCTTCATATTGATGATAGCTTCATTTTAATTGGCCCACTCAAATCCCAAGAGTGCAAGGTAGGTGTCTGTCTCATCCATTACTTCAATGAAGGGTTTTTGGCTAGTTTAAGGAGCTTACAACTCTCTTGGAAAATTAGAATAGTTAGAATATTAAAGTATTAAGGATTGAGAAAGGCAATGGGTTTTTTTCTATAAATTTTGATAAACTTTTAAGGAGAATGGAATTGAAAGAGATAAGACTGTGAAGTTTTCATAGTGAACCTAGCTAGTAAAAAAATCATAGAAAGCTTGCGAGAGAGAGAAGAAAAGAGAGACAATATTGAGAGAAAGAATGAATTGTATTAAATGAGTGAGTAATGGTAAAATTACACATGATATACTCTACATGACTAAGTGAATGCACCATAGTAGTGATCTATAGAGATCTACACAGTCACTAATAGAAATTGAAGTAATCTACAACCTAGTCCTAGTTAACTGGTCCATGGGAATCATTAGTTAATTGAGTCAAACATATGTAGGTGAGAGAAACACATGTGATCAAAACATATGTGTCCTCTTGGACACATGCATGATATATGCACACTCTTTGTGATGAAACCAAGGTTTCCATGCAACTTCTAGTGATAAAACCAAGGTTTCCATGCATAAGTGTCCTCAACTAGTCTAACGTAGGTGTAACTAAATCTGAACTGAAGAGGGAATGTTCCCTACTTTGTAGGGGAATATTATATGAAGAGAATATTCTCATCTACTTGAGAATGCTCAAAATCATACTATAAACCTTAGGAAAATAATTACCTGGGTGAGTGTGTAATATCTCCAACACCCCCCTTAAACAATACTAGGTTGTAAATGATGAATGGGTCCCTAAAACCATGGCCATGTTAGGTACCCATTTTACAATTCATGTAAGAATGAGCATTGAAAATAGAGGAAAGAGGGAAAACCTCATGGTAAACCCCCCCTTAAAGTATGATGCATCAAAAAATTATGAAAGAATAAAAGCAATTGCTAAGCAACCGTGTCCTTCACTCCAAGATGATTTCATGGGAAATGAAACTTCTTCTCATTAAATATATTGGTGAATATGTTTGTACTCTGTTCAGGGGATAACAAATACTACAAATAAATTATCCTATCAAGAACTATCTCTCTAATGTAAATCATATGGATCTCAATTTGTTTGGTCTGTTGGCGTTGCACTGGGTCTCTACAAAACTTGAGAGTACTATGATTTTCACAACAAATGACATTCTAATGGTGGAACTAGATGTCAAGATAAATGAGGAAGTTTTGAAGAAAAAAATATTGAATAGTGATGTTGAACGCTCCTTTGTACTCAACCTCTACTGACGATAGAGCGATAGTTGAATTCTTTTAGGTTGACCAACATATGGGACCAGAACCCAAAATCAACATGTACCCAGGTGTGAACGTGTGAATTATGTTATCACCAACCGAGTCAAAATCAATTAAACCTATGAGATCCAATGCACAACCTGTTGCTTAATGGATCCCATAACTGGTGGTACCCTAAACATATATGAGGATGCACTTGGTAGCCTTCTAGTGTAGCTCATGAATCTCCTACATGTACATGTAAAATTCCCCTATTGCATATGAGAGATATGGCTAAGTGTGGGTGAGATATATAAGGTTCCCAATAATTTTTCTATACAAGATGTTATCCACCATTGGTGTATCCCCACCATCCTCAAGTTGTACCTCAGATATAAAGGGTGTGGCTTCCAACTTACAATCAATCATGTGGAGTCTAACTAAGAGATCCAAAAATTACTTAGTCTAAGATAGCTTGATTCCTAAAGAATCCTGACTGATATTAAGACCAAGGAAATAGTCCAATGGACCCATGTCCATCATAGAGAACTTGTCATGCAAAATATGTTTAACTACACCAATTGATGAGGCTAAACTTCCCATGATCAGGAGGTCATTGGTGGGTAAATTATATGCAACATTTTCCAGACATTTAATTATTGACCCAAGGGATTCGTGAACTTAGAGTTGAAAGTACAAGAAATTTTGGATCAGAGGATATTCCAACCTATTCCAAAAACTAATGTTTGAAAAACACACTTGAACATGAAATAAAATGAAAAATACAATGACAAATCAAAATTCCAAATGAGCACAAGACCTATCACTAGGAGATAAAACAACTCAGTGCTAGAAAGACCTTGGATCACATATTTCATGCTTAGATGTTCATGTGATCTATCATGAGTAGCTTACTAAGGTTTTAGTGTCCTTCAATGAATTCCTATAATGAGTGACATGGTTGAAGCTAAAACTATTCTACCTTCTTAAAGGACAAACAATTCATACTAAAATCCAATCAATCCATAAAACTCAAAGAAACTAATATGCCAACAACCAAATCAAATTCAACAACTAACAGTTAACTCTTTGTTTTGATACTCTTACAAACTCATAAAGCAGTCTTTCACTTCACAAGGATAGTGTTTGTGCCAACAATAAATGGGGTTGGATGAAAATACATGATATTTCAACTGATAATAAAATGAAATATGCTCTAAATATATCAATAAATTTTTACTTGATCCAGTACTCTAAATCAATTTGCTACAGGTTATTTAGAACCTGATATGAATGCCACAAACCTAGTGAATATTTTAATAGTTGAGAGGTAACAATATAAATAACATGTCTTTGTTTATAATAGGTATGTTTGATAGAACAATCTTGTATGGTATGCTTAACACTTTTGCAATTAGAGGTGTTATCCTAGAGCAATTGTGACTCTAATAAGTCTTGTTACAAAACATATTCATTCTTCTATACAGAGCACTCAAAACAATGTTGCAAACCCTCTTTCAGATCTAATCTCACAATAAAGTACTGGAACGTATTATTTCATATTAAATGTTCATACATCCTCTTATCAATGATTAATTATTTCTTAGAGAGTTTGACAGTGGTTTCCAAACCATAGTTTATTCTATTGTGCATTCAAAGAGGAGGTAGCAACAAAAAATATTAAATCAATCTTGAAAATATGACTTTTTCCAATGAGAAATAAAGAAAAGGAAATGTGACAACAATGAAGTAAGCCACCCGTAGGTTATAGATCCTAGGGTTAATATTGCAATTGGGGTACAAAGAAACTATGATATCTAACACTTCAGAGAATGACTAAACGTTACAATTATAAAAGTGTTTTGATTCCAAACATATTTATGGACTGTAAACATTACTACGCATGAATCAATTAATAAAACATGAATTAACCTCTGCAATATAAAAAAAAATGATAAATAAAATAAGATAAGTATTGATACACCGATTTCAATGTCCTAGGAGAGGTGGGCCCTTGCCGAACTAGGTAGTGAGCTTAAAGAACTCACAAGCTCACGAAAAAATGGAGATCCAAAATCAGAAATGTATCTTTATTGAAAAAAACTATTGAAGGGTTACAACATATACATTACTTCATGTGAAACAGATCTCTAGTATAGCTTATCCACCCCCCTAGCCTCCCTTTGAAGATTACATATTTATACACAAAATTGGATGGGAAGGATCAAATCCTATCCCCCAATCTCAAATCAAATGAAATATGGGCAGTGTTTTTTTATTTTTTTCAAATCTCGACATAATAAGAAATTTGGGAGAATTCATGCATTTTTGGGCAAATTGACGTTGAAGATCCAGACATATTTCCTGAACCATTCTAAATTTTTAAAACCTACTATGGATTTACTCAATTTATCAAATTATGGACAAAACCCATATCTTGGATTTTTGAGATCTATCTTTATTTGCACAAAAATCGAGGTAGAAGTTGGAAGTTTGAAAACTATTTGCTAATTTTGGTTGTAGCATTAATCTCATGCTAGAGGTCCACACATGTGACCTGGGCATGTTATGACACACATGAGAACACGTTGAATTCATTTCATATAAAACCCATGTTCTTTATTTTTTCCCAGAGATGTACCAATAAGCTAAACTACAATATCGGGTACAAGAACTACAGGTATGGGAATGTTGAACATGCTCCTTAAGCTCGGAAAAAGGTGTTTGGAATATTTTTGAGGACCACTGCAAATGTAAGAACACTTTGAATATCACTTGGAGAAGAAGTTTGATCTTCATGAACCATCATCAAAAAAATTATAATAAAATCGTCTTTAATCACTAAAAACATAGAAAAATGACGTATTAACCACACAAGATGTATAATTGTGAATGATAATGGTTAATGAGGGTTTATGGCATAGAGTGACATGCATTATTAGACAAATGTTTAATTTATTGGGTGGATAATTAGGACAAAAATGAAGCCCAATATTCCTCCAAACCCGAGGATTTGCATCTTCTCATGCAAACAAGAACTTGGGAATCCTTGTTTATTGTTCATTGTATATATTTTTTAATTATCTCATATGGGTAGATATTTGTGACATTGTTTCTGGTGTTGGTTCTTGTGGTTAAACACTCTGGAGACTTAAGGTATTGGTTCTTGTGGAGAAACACTCTTTGCAAGTTATTTATCATACTGTCACAACAAACAAATGTCAACTTGCTTTCCTTTAAAATGGAGCAACAAAAATTGTCATGAAAATGGAGGACAAGCAAGAGATGGGAATTGTGAGGTATGATGGATAAATGAAAAGGATGGTTTGTGAAATGATGGATATGGTGGAATTCTGTACTTGGGAAATTTTATGAGGGATGGTGAATGAGTGTGGAGAATGGTTGATGAAGATGGTGGTAGTATGAGTATGAACTTGGGCACTTTTATACTCTGTGGACTTAAGACCAAAAATTTACTTGTGGTTCTTTCCTTGGATAGGAAGCAATAAATTCATCCTCTTATTCAGAACATTTAGATGATGACCTTAGGAATTTTGTATAATAAGAAGACACTATGAATGTTGCTTGTTATATTTGTATACCACAATAGTTTTTATTTGATTCAATATTTACTTGTGTTTCTTTGCTTAGATAGGTAGCAATGACTTCATCCTGTTATTTAGAACATTCACATGGTGACCTTAGGAATGTATTATTATGTATAAGGAGAATACACTATGAATGTTTCTTTGTATTTGTACTTGTATACAACATATTTGCTTTTCATTGCTTGGTATTATGCTCAAAGTATAGATTTTATTATCAATGGTGGAGTGAAAATGGAAAGTTATTAAGTAGAAATGGTGGAAATTTGTGTGTAGTGGAATGTGGAGTGGTTATGCATAATTTTCCAAATTCTTGGTAAATTAAAGAGATCTCTACCTATTTTACCTCATGTTATCTTTGATATGATGCTAAACTATGTGGAGTTGATGTATGTTGGATGAAATGAAGGATATGATGCATGTTGTAGAATGAATTAGGATGAAACATCCATGGAAACATGATGTGTACTAGTTGAAAGTTGAATATGAGGGTGAGAAAGGTTGAGAATTGTTGAGAATGTGAGAGAATTGAAGTTGATGAGAGATGAAGTTGTTGAAAGTCATGTTGAAGGAAGGAAAAAAAATAGGCTGAGATGAATTGAACATGATGAAGATGCTAAAGAGAGACTCTAAATATATGGAAGGGATCTGAAGATCTCCCCCAAACCCAAGGTTTTGCATGTCCTCATGAAAACTTCTTAAGACTAAGTGGCATTCTTTTATTGGAACAAGTTTCTACAAGAAAACAAATTATTGGAAGATTTTTTCGATACCATGAAAACATATAGTCTTTGTCCTTTATTCACTTGTATGTACAAGTTAGTCCAAGTGGATGAATTTTATTGAATTCGAACATGGAAAAACTTCATTGGATTACACGTCAATAATGGAAAATGTTAATCAACGAGAGACCACTCACTGATGATGTCAACGAGTGTCAAGGTACTAGAGTACAACCAAGAAAGTACAAATAGATTTGTTGATGTCAAGTTCCCTACAGGTTCTAAATATCAACAGACATTTATGTATCCCCTTGTCTTTAGAGAGAAATTCTACCATTGACGCATGTAAACTCCAAGGCACCACAAATGACTCTAACCTTATTCCTAGATGATGTGTTGATGTCAATGAGACAATTTTCATTAGAAGGTGGAACTTAAGGAATTCCACATCATCCAACGAGAGTGAAAAAGATAAATGATTTGAAGAATACAGTACAAGATTTGAACCAACATAAAATTACATAACTTATTGTGAATGTTTCCCACTAGGAGTCCTTGTTTTCAAACAAGATTCATTTCTAGTTGCGCCAATTATCCTGTTTTCACAACTAGACTTATTTGTCTCTTTACTATTCTATTTATTTGATTTATTACAATATCCTACTCTACTTGAAAAAGGAAATCCTTTTCTCAAGTGTAGGAGTACTTCCAGTCAAGCCATTTTCGTAACATGATTGCAAACATATTCATACTCAAGTTTGAAAAATATTCTTTAATGTCTACCAGAGCATGAGATACCAGCTTCTTCGAATGATATGATGTGAAGAGTTGTTGAAGAAGAAAGTGATCCTTCAATATGATGGTCATCTATAACCAATGTTCAATATAGTCATGATGTTCTTTGTTCACTTTTTCATTTGGAACACTCTCTATATACTCCTCTGCCATGTCATACAAATCTTCGTGATCTAATGATGGGCATGGTGTAAATTCCTCAGTATTAGGTTCTAATGTCTTCTCTCCATCATATGTATTCCATGGTTGTCTAATATCCTCAATACATTATCAAGGATGATCAGGGGGAGATTCTATATGTGGATCATGGAACTCTTGGTTGTCTATCACTTCTCAAGGTACATGTATGTTCTTGACTACTCTCAATATTTGTTCTTCCTGAGAGGCAGAGATCCCGGTTGCTACTAGGATTTGGGAAATATCTTGAAGTACCATTTCCTCTTTTGTTCAACGAAATCTTGAGCATCCTTATTTTTCTAAATGGTAGGTCATGTCTTGCACAAGGGTTAGTGTATGGGGGATCTTACATCTCCAAAAAATATTTTAAAAATATTTAAGAAATAAAAAGGAAACAAACTTAAAGGAAATAAAAGCAAGCTAATCATGTACTCGAAGTTCCACTGTGGTACTAAGATATTTTTTTCACCAAGTTATTTGTTCACACAATATAGGATTATCTTATTTTCATCAATAAAACTAAAAGAAAACACACTTGCATAAAAGGAAAAAATGAGGCTTAAGAGAAAATCACCAAAGTGAGTGTGTAGGGATAGAACCCCTTCGGAGATTATGAATCAAGGGAGTCTTTGTGTCTTATAACTTCTCCTCCCGCAAGTTGCAATTGTAGATAGATCACACACAAAACAAGAAACTTGTGAAAACAACCTACCTATGCTCTAATCCCTTTTAGCACCTCCTCGAAAATGATGCCAAAAATGTTTGGTAAATTATATGAATATCTTCTAGACATTTAATTATTGACCCCGGGGGTATGTGAAACTAGAGGTGAAAGGGAAAGAAATGCAGGATCATAGGATATTCCAACCTATGATAACAACTAATGTTAGCAAAACACACTTCAACATGCAATAAAATGACAAATCAAAATACCAAATCAGCACAGGACCTATCACTGGGAGATAAAACAACTTAGTGATAGAAATACAATGGATCAAAATCATTCATGCTTATATGTTCATGTGATCTATCATGAGTAGCTTACTAAGGTTTTAGTGTCCTTCAATGAATTCCTATAATGAGTGATGAGGCCAAAGCTAAATCTATTATACCTTCTCAAAGGACAAGCAATTTATAATGAAATACAATCAATGCACAAAACTCGAAGAAACTAACATACCAACAACTAAATCAAATTCAACAACTAACAATTAAATATCTGTTTTGACCCTCTTAAAAACTTAGAAAGTAGTATTTCACTTCATAAGTATAGTGTTCAACTGATAATAAAATGAAATCTCCTCTAAGGATATCAATAAATTGCTACTTGAGTTGGTACTCTAAGTCAATTTTCTACAGGTTACTTAGAACCTAATATGAATTCCACGTACCTAGAGAATATTTTACCAACTGAGAGGTAACAATATAAATAACATGTCTATGTGTATAATAGGTATGTTTGATAGAACAATCTTGTATGGTATCTTCAACATTTTTACATTCAGAGGTGTTATCCTTATGCAATTGTGACTCTAATAAACCTTGTTAAAAAATGCATTTGTTCTTCTATACATAGCACTTAAAACAATGACACAAACCCTCTCTCAGATCCAATGTCACAATAAAGTAATGGAACTTATTATTTCATATTAAGTGTTCCTACATTCTCTTATCAACAAGCAATTAGTTCTTGGAGAGTTTGACAGTGATTTCCAAACCAAAGTTTATTCTATTGTGAATTTGAAGATGAGGTAGCAACAAACAAATATTAAATCAATCTTGCAAATATGATTTTTTCTAATGAGAAATAAAACAAAGGAAATATGACAGAATTGAATTAAGCCACTGGTAGGTTATCAATGCTAGGGTTAATACTACAATTGGGGTACAAATAAACTCTAATATCTAATGCTGCAAAGCATGACTAAATGTTACAATTATCAAATCATTTTTATTCCAAATGGATTTATGTACTATAAATGTTACCAAACATGAATCAATTACTACAAGACGAATTAACCTTTGCAATATAAAAAAAATGGATAAATAAACTAAACTAAGTATTGATACACTTAGCTCAATGTCCTAGGAGAGGTGGGCCCTTGCCAATCTTGTTGGTTGTGGAGCCTGATTATATTCCTTATTAAAAGGTCTTGTTTTGGACACATTTGGACCCCATTACCTAATGAGGGGTGTGGGGGGGATTCTCCCCCCACATCTATAATTTCGTAGTCAACCTGGATTATTCATTATAAGGTCACAGATCTGATCATAGAAGTTATGTTAGATTTTTTTTACCTAGAAGGAAACCCTCTTTTATGATTAATTGTATTGTGGTTGTGTATATGTGTGAATATTGTATTATGAGAGAGGATATTGTGATAGAGAAGAGGAATTTACAGTGGTATGTTGTAGGTTATATCCCTTCATTTTTTGGATAATAATAAAGGAAAGACCTGACAATTTCTCTGTTGGACATATCCCACATTTGGTGAATGTAACATACCCATCCACCCAAAGTCTAGGGCATGCTACCTTCAATCCCACCCTTGGAATTCTTACTCTTACCGATACATTCCTTAATTAATAAGAATGCATAAGATACAAGATTTAGTGACGTGCACAATAATATCCAGCACACATGCATAATCTAATATTTAGTTAAACGATAATTAAAATACACAATGGAATACATTCATACACATATAATAATATCACAATAGAGAGAACTTATCTTTATAAAAAGGCAACACCAACTGGCTTCAAACCAAGGATGTTCCACCCAATCATAGAAACAACTGCTCCAAATCTCAACAATAGTGTCACCCCTGAGCCATGGCTATGAATCCACAAGGATGGTTCCAGAGTGTACTTGGGTTACCAAACTAGTCATCTCTCAATACATCACAAGTTTCCTAGCACCCACAACAATCCAAGTACCCATCTCTCTTCCAACCATCCTGTACCACCCCAAGAGAACAAACCTCCACCCTTCTCTCCCCCACAGTCCTTCTCCTTATTTTTTGTGGCCTCCATTATAGTTGGTCCATAATATCAATGTTGGAACTCTCAAGACTCGTAGTTGTGAGAAAAATAAGGCACATGCCAAGGCATCTTAGACATGCATGCCCCAAGACACGGATGGATTGCACCAGTGACCATTACAACCAAATATCCCTTGGTTAATTCTCAACAGTTCCTTTCCCTTTTCCAAGACAAGATGTAGGTGAGGATGGATGAGTGAGTGCATGAAAGTGTGTGAGGGTAAATGAATGAACGTACAGAAAATCAAAGAACAAGCCATCAGTTGAACCTGCCCATTAGATCAGAGCTGAGTTTAAGTAACTTCGTGGGGAATCAAGAACCTCCTGGCCTTCCCCAAGAATATCATGTAATTTATCCCCTCCCTTAGGAAAAAAGGGTAATTAACATAGGAATAAACACTTATCCCCTCAAGCCCCCTCTCTTATGGAATCATAGCCCCCTATAACTCTAGTCCTTGTTCGTCTAGCATCCAACCATGTATTTATTATTAATAATGATAGAAACATTACATGTCTTGGGCACAATGAAATTTTAATAATTGTTTGGGCACCCTAGCCTCTCAGCATTGTAACAATACATTATTTAAAATGGGGATTCAAAACCTTGTGTGTTACATCCCCTCCCCCTTATTTTGGCATTGTCCTCAGTGCATATACAAAACAGAGATCGAAATATCAAATTTATTCAAAAATCTATGATTACTCTACTCCCATGGAATATTCATGCTTCCAGGTATCATCTTTAGGACCGTAGGAGGTCCAATGAACATTTACTAGCTCTAAAACTCGATTCTGGAGCATTTTTACCTTTCTGTCCAATACCCATACTGGCTGAACCTGAAAGTCTCCCTCCATATCTACCTAAATCATATGCAAATTAATAACATGGTTAGGGTCATGTACATATTTCTTTAGTAAATATACATGAAATACACTATGCACATTCATGGAAGAAGGCAATGCAAGCATGTATGCAACTGGCCCTATTCTATCCAATATTTCAAATGGACCACATAATCTAGATGCCAGCTTTGTACAACTACCCAATTTCAATGAGATTTTATTGGGATTCACTTTCAAAAGTACATGCTCCCCTACTTTAAATTATCTATCTGTCATGTTCTTGTCTGCATAAAATTTATGTCTATCCTCAGATGCCTTTAAATTTTTCTTGATCTTGACCACCTGGTCTTCCATGTCCTTGAGAAACTCCGACCCAAGTACCACTTTATCTACTGGGTTGTACTAGTTTACTAGAGTATCTCATTTCCTACCGTAAAAGGCTTCAAATTGGCTCATTCTCAATGAAGCTTGATACCCATTATTATATGCAAACTCAACCAAGTGTATGTAATCTTCCCACTTAGATGGCTTATCCATCACATACATTCTCACCATATATTCAATTATTATATTGAATCTCTCTATTTTCTCATCTGTCTGGGGATTACATGTTATGATAAAGTTTATATTTATGCCAAATCCTTTAGACAATCCCCTCCATAAATTGGAGGTAAACTTTGTATCTATGTCCGAGACAATTGTCCTAGGTATCCCACATAGCCTAGCAATTTCCTTCATGAAATTTTTTGTAATATTATCCGTTGTTTCCATTGTCTTCACAGGCACAAAATGAGCAACCTTTGTTAATTTGTCAACCACCACCATGATTGAATCATGTTGCTTATTCATTCTGGGTAATCCTTTGATGAAATCCATGGTGATCACTTCCCATTTCTTCTCTGGAATTAGCAATGGTTACAGAAAACCCGTTGGGTGCCTATGATTAGCCTTCACCTTCTGACATTCCATACATCGAGTGATGTAATCAACAAAATCCTTCTTCATTCCTAGCCAAAATAATTGGATTCTTATTGCAGTAATTTTTTTCTAGTAACTAGGATGTCCAACATAAGGAACATCATGCATTTCCTTCAGTACCAAATTCCTCATTTCTCCGCAGCTAGGAACCTAGATTCTATTTTTTTGCATGATTAATCTGTCTTCCCTTATCTCATACTCCTTTATCTTCTATTGTACATCTCCTTGCTGTAAGTTTTCCTTTACATGTAGGTAATGTTGGTCTATAATAAGACCATCTAAAATTCTGCTCTTCAAGTCTGACTGATGCATACTAAAAGAATTAGCATGCATGATATGCACTCTTATAATAATCACATCGAAAAATTTATTCTCCTTTCCTTTGATATGCTTGATATCGAATTCATATTCACTTAAAAATTCTATCCATCTTGTTTTCCTGACATTCAAGGTCGACTGTTCAAAAATATACTTCAAGCCAATGTGGTCTATCCTTAATTCAAATTTCTTCCCCTGAGATAGTGCCTCCACATCCTCAATGCGTGAACAATGGAAACAAGTTCCAATTCAGGCATGGCATAGTTCCTCTCATGTTCCTTAATCTTTCTGGACTCATACCCAATGACATGTCCATTTTGCATGAGGACTCCCCCAAGTCCTGCCTTACATGTGTTTGTACACACCACAAAACTTTCATTTGGGTCAACAATATTTAACACAGGTGCACTAGTAATTAATTCCTTCAACATATTAAAATTCTTTCCACACTTGAGTGTCCATTCAAATTTAGTTCCCTTCTTTTGCAAAGAAGTGATGGGATGAGCAATCTTAGAGAACCCTACTATGAACCTTTTGTATTAGCCAGCTAATCCCATAAAATATCTGACATCTAACACATTTTTGGGTGTTGGAAATCCTCTAATGGATTCGATTGATCCAGGTGGATATCGGTGGCCACCCGCCTTTTCCAACTGGCTCAAAACTGTTTTCTAGCAATTTTGGCAATTTTCTATTTTTAGTAGGTTTTAACTTTCGGGGCCATTTTGAGGGCCCAAATGAAGGATTTTCGAGATCGATGTTCTCAATGATATCCCAAGGCATGATTGATCCACCAAAATGAATCTCCTCGATGATACCTTTCCAATGAGCTATCACACACCTAAAACGAAGATCGTATGCGAAAGTTACGACCCCGGGAAGTTGATGTACTCACTTACCCAAATGGGGCCCACATGACTTTTGGCGCTTCATCTCCTAGGGTTAGGTTTTTGGATGTATAGGGTTTTTGGAATTCCTTATTATTGTAAAAATGCCTTCAAAGCCTCACTGTAATCATTTTCTTGTGAATGCGAGTAGCCGTCACATCTCTTCTTAGAGATAAGATGCCACCATTCTAGCGAGTCTTTCACTCTGTATTTTTACAGTCTCTGTACATTTATTCCATTAATAGAAATTGTTTATTATTGTATATCTGTGTTTATGGTTGCATATCTGATACATTTCTTTTATATTATTGAATATCTACAATATCTCTGTGCATTCCTTTGTTATATCTCTGCTCTCATTTCATGCCGAAAATAATCTAGATCATCAATCTTCTCTGGATCTACTGCTATGGCCTTCTTTGAAATAATATGTGTCCCAAGTAATGGATCTGCTTTTGATAAAAATAACACTTAATCAAATTGGCATAAAACTTATGTTCTCTCAGTACTTTCAACACCAGTCTTAAGTGATGTTCATGCTCCTCTTCAGACTTAGAATAGATAAGTATGTCATCCAGGAATACTATGAAAAACTTATCCAAATAATTTCTGAATATGTTGTTCATTAATCACATGAAGATAGTTGGTGCATTGGTCAGTCCAAATGGCACCACTACAAACTCATAATGCCCATACCTAGTCCTAAAGGTTGTCTTATGAATGTATTCTTCCTTGATTCTTACTTGATGGTATCCTTCCCTTAGGTCAATCTTTGAGAATATATTTTATCCTCTTAGTTGATCAAAGAGGTCATCAATTTGAGGTAGAGGATACTTGTTCTTTATAGTGTACATGTTCATCTGTCGGAAGTCAATACACATCCTCAAGGTTCCATCCTTATTTTTGAAAAAAAGTGTTGGTGCACCCCAAGGTGAAACACTTGGACGTATGTACCCTTTCTTCAACAATTCCTCCAACTACATTTGTAATTATTTTAACTTTGGTGTGCTCATTCTGTAAGGTTTTTTTGACACTGGGACAGCTCCTGACACTAAATCAATTGAGAAATCTATCTCCCTTCTTGGTGCAATCCGGGTATTTCTTGGAATACATCTTCAAATTCCCATAGCACCAAGAAATATTCAAGGCTTGGCCCATTTGTATCATCTAGCTCTTCCACATGAGCTACATACAATTGACATCCTTTCCTAAAACATCTTTTTAGATGTAACGCTAAAATCTCCCTTATAGAGATGGGTCTTGGAACTCCTTTCACAATGCTTTGTTTTCCATTTCCATAAAGACATGTAAATGTCTTTTTATGACAATCTAGGACAACATTATTCTTGTTCAATCAATCCATTCCAATAAGAATATCATAAGACCCCAATGGTATGATATTTAAATCAATACTAGTATTCACACCATTAAGACTTATGGAACAACTTCTGACCATGTCATGGATTCTTCTTTTGGTTCCAGTGGCTGACTGAACCAAACTTTCTTTTCCAAGTTTACTTTTCTCCAAATGTAATCTATCCACTATCTTAGGATAAATGTAGCAATGAATTGCTCCTGAATCAATCAAAATAGCAACAAGCTGATTTATGATCTTACCTTCCACCTCGATCATATTGGACTGGTACTCTTCTTGTCGATCATTTAAAGATGCATAGATTATTCCCATATCTTAGAATGTTGTAACCTCTTGGATGTTGTGCACTGTTGGCATAGGGTCATACCCAGGGTTCAATTCTACAACATCGCACCAACAAAACCCTAACTACTGGCCCTTTCAGCAACACATGTGAAGAAGATGAAGTCTCACCCGAGGTAGAGGTAGGGGTGGTTGCAAGAATCCGATGTATACAACCTTATTTGGGACACAGATTTGTGATTGTAACACTTTAGCAGAGCACTTATTAGTTATAGTTCATCAATATTATCCTTTAGCTTAAAACACAGAAAAACCCTAATAATAGAACGATTCAATATTCAAATAGATCCAATATAATCAAGGACCAGGCACGTCAATATAGGTCAGATATAGCATTCATTCACATTATTCAACACTAATCTATCATATCAGATTCATCTAACATACATCAACTCACTAAGCATTTAATCACATAAACAAGAGAACACCCAAAATGCACAAAGAAACCATAACACAGGATATACGTGGTTCACCCCTCCCTGGAGCTACGTTCACCAATTCTTATTCTCTTTATTGTATTCTTTCAATATTATACATGCATAGAGCCTTTATATATTACTCCACAAGGGACAAGATATCTGCGCACTTCGCTAGATCCTCCTTCCCTGAGTTACAACACAAATCCTTCCACAATCTCTTACGATCACTTGCACTTAGCTCTGCAAGTCTTACATAGTATGCACAAAGCAATTACAATTACAACTTGCACTTATCACCTACCATCACATAGATGTCCCCCTTCTTACATCACCTAGACGTCTATTTATACATTACAAAATCGGGCCTAGACATGGGTAAACCCATGGGCCGATATCCCCATACCCGTTACATAAGCCCAAAACCCAAAAATCCCTAAAAAGGGGCTGATATCCCACGATCTCCACTTCGACTTGTGCTCCACCTTTGAAAACTTGTCAAAGTCCCAAAAGTAGGTCAAACATGACCAAGGATCCTCAAAACTTGGTCAAGGGCCAACAAGCCCCCAACACTCACCTATGAATCATCCCGAGTCACTCTGGTCTGGGTAGCTCTACCTTGAAAACCTCTTTATTGGCTCAAGCTTATTCGACCTGTTGTTGTGCCATGAACTCCTGTTCGATGAAATCTTGTATTACTACTTCGTTGAAAGGTCCCTCTAAGCATTGTTTAGCTGTACTGATGACCTGCTCCAGTTCTTCTCATCGACCTTCAATCTCTGCAAATAGTTGGAAAGCCTCATCCTATATTAGTTAGAGCCTCTTAGTCACTTCCATGACTTTTCTCTGAATGGTGTGGACCTGTTGTTGAGCAGTGCAATGTTCTTGGGATCGCTTCATCCTCTCAACGACTGACAGGGGCTTCAATTGGGCCTGTACTATTTCTGATTACTACATTGCCTCCTAGAGCGATGACTCCATTTCCTTTAATTCAAAATCCTCAGTGAGTCGCTCATAATTATGGGCACTGCAATCACTTAGTTTTTTACATTCCATGGCGAGGGCCTTGATTCTTTCAACTGCGGTTCGATAAGTTGCTTCTCTTTGATCTTGTACATCCACCGAAGTGTTGGGCACTATTTGTAACTCTAAGTCTACTATTCTTTGTTGTAGCTATTGGATAGCTTCCACGAGCTGTGCTACTTGATGCTCCACTCGTGTAGTGACCGTGAATTCATTAAAACTACCATGAATTAAAACAAAGAGGAAATTTTAAATTTACTAAAAATTCGCTTACTCTAACATATTCACTTCCCATATTTTTGATAAATAAAATAACAGTTTGCATAACAAGTTAAATTTACATAATAATTTTCATAACAGGTTAAATACCTCGTTCTGATGCTGTTTCCCTTCGCTTGAACCAATCCACAGCAGCTTGCTCCTTAAGACACCCCAAAACCAGCCACCCTACCGACTAGTATGCCTAGCCCTAGGACATCTATGGACGTCCTAGCCCTCTGAGCCCAAAACCCCTCAGCCCCGGTGCACTGTAAATCCCACTGTTCTAACTCTGTCTCAAAGCTCCCAAAATCCCTCTCGTGTCGAATGCATCCCAAAATCCCTCTCGTGTCGAATGCATGAATCAATCCCCCCCAAAATGAATCCTCCTCCTTCCCTTATGCCTCCTTCACCGCCCTCGCATCTCCCCCACCAACCACCTTATCCATACATTTATATCTATTTAATGGTCTTATCCTTTACTTAATGTTCCTTTTACGTATGGGTTACGTTATCCCTTATGGGATACGTAACCCCATTTAACCTTATTTTATTTTCCCTCATTTGCTTAATACATAATTAATCAATTATTTAATTAATAATCAATTAATTACTAACCATTAGTTTAATACTTAATCATTTAATGTCTTATTTAATAATTACTCATTCATTAACCCTTAATCAAGGAGTTAATCATACTTAAGCTAATTATAATCAAAATAATTAATTAATAACTTATAATTAATTAAGGTTATATAATAATTAATTATAATTTAGCTAATGTTTAGGATTATTTATGAAATTATTCATAGTAATAAGAAAAGGGTCATTACAACTCGGTATTCCACCTTTGGCTCTAATCCCGTCATAGAGAGAAATTCTCTGTCGACTACTTTTTTGACTCTAATTTGTTCTGTGAGCAACTGTTCTTTTTCTTTCTTGGCCTGCGCCCTCTCTTCTTCAAACTTGGATTGAAGGTCCTCCTTCTCCTTTTGTGCAACCCAACGTTTCTCTACCATTTCTACCTGGGCTTGTTTCAGGGTTGTTGTTGCTTGGTCTTTCTCAGCTTGTTCTTGATGAAGGTGAGCTTTGGTCACATCAGTTATTCTACGGAGTTGGGCAGGCTCATTTGCCAACTCTTTTTATTCTGATGACGGGGAGGCAGTGGATATTGCATGGATGGATTAAAGGTCCTGTTGTACCCCTCTGAGTTCAACCGCGATACTATCGTACATATCCTCCTTCTTGGCTTCATGTTTCAACAATATGTTCTACAAGGCATTTTCTACAGTTGTGATGATTAAGTCGAAGTTATCTACAATGAGGACAATATGCATCTTAGTCAAGGTGGCTCTGGATTTCTTTCAGGAAGTGGGTTTAGTGGGGGAAACCTTCCTTTTATTCAAGGGATCAACGTCATCAACATGATCCTTAGGGAGTGCTACTTCACCTTGCTTCTATTGATATTCTCTACCATTTATCTCTTATGCTTCGTCATCACCCCCTTGGCCATGTGATATTGAAGCAATTTCTTCCAATATGCTGCTCAAGTCTTGGACTTCTTTAGTATTCTTTCTTCTGCTGGTTCCAGGTGTGTCATGTTATTTTTGAGCGGCCTCCGAGATGTCAAGGTCGGGATTAGACATCTCTGTAGGGTCAGCGGGGATGAGGAGATCTATAGACCAATCCTTGGTTATCTCTTCGAGGTCCTCTTATGTGAGATTATAGTATGACTGAAGCTCCTCTTTATGCTCATCTTCTTGCGCAATGATATAGATGAAGTGTTGATCTGCGCAGAACTTCATGAGAGGTTTGAACCGGTACAAGGTGTTTGGTGTCATGTGATGGGAAGATTTGATGGCCTTCTTCATTTGGAGATAGTACGTGTGGAAGACCACATTCGATTGCCACTATTTTCCCATATTGTTCGGGTACCAGAGCATGGTGAAATTCACAACGAGCGGATCGAACGACTCGATGTCAGGGAAGGTCACACCTTCCAGGATAGCCCAAGGGGTAAATGCGATGAGGATCAAGAGCCAACTAAAGTGGAAATCATAGCCCTGATCCTGAGCTTCGTGATAGTATAATTCCAGTTGGTTGACCAATTACTTCACCCAGATCATCTGGAGTCCTTCTACACATTTTCTGGCGAAGTCAACAATGAATCATGTGACCTGTGTAGGTATTTTCTTTCTTACGAGCTTTCCTACGATCAGCTGGTAGGCCATGTGCATTGTGCCATTCTAGATGGAATCTACCTTGTAGCCTCGCGTCCCCTTTTCTACATCACCATATGTGTCTTTGATCTTCTGTTCCAATGCACAATTTGTATCCTTTCTTGGGTAGAAGTCCTACGGGTCGGGTCCCTGCATGCTCAATCTGGTGATCCTATGGATCAACGTCGGATCGACTGTGATGTGTTGGTCTAGCCATAGGTAGTTGCCATGGTAACATGATATCAAGAGCTTAACAAATGCATTAACCTCCTGGTGCCTTCCAAAGTGTGGAATCTTCATTACATTCAAGAGGGTGGACTACGCCAGGTTCATAGTCCACAGCTGGGCGATTATTTTTGAGTTCTTCCCCTTCATCCTAGTCAAGTATTTGTAAGAAGCAAGCATACTATGGTTCTTTAGATCTCCTAGGTTGAAGTCATTGAAATTCAACATCGTTATCTTATCCTATTGCATTCTAACTGCATGTATCCCCTTTAGGAGGTATGCAGTAACCATGGTGTAGTCAAAGTCCCTCGGGACACTGTCACGACTCACCACGCTGGCCAAAGGTGGGATGTAGTTTGGTAATATGATCAGGATTAAATTCATGTTGGCTAGGTCATCTTTGTGTTTGGTTCTCTTCTCTTTTGCTAGATGATATGGTCCTGATCCGCGAGCAGTCGACATAGAGGCTTGCACTCCTCTCCTCAATGATACTTGAATACCTGTAGACATTACTTTCTCAACCATGAGATTGATGAGAACTTCTTTGATGGCTTTCTTTGTGGCATTGATCTCATCCGACTTTCACGCTTATATCGGATAAATTAGGTGGATGAATGAGTATGCAATGCAATAGAACAAGTGTTGATCTCAATAAATACAATGCAGTAGCAATGAGTTGGCTTGGATACAATTTGAAAAAGTGTTCTTGGTGAAACAGTCGAAGGACTAAGTAGACATGATGTAAAATATCTCTCCAACGGATGAGAGGTCTTCATAAATGCAGTTCTATCTGTTGCGGTGCGGTCCCAATGAACTGATGGCGAGTCTTCGGGCCATTACTCTTGTTCTAACCATTTAGGTCATCGAGATAGCAGTTATAATTCTTTCAATGGCTATATCGATTCGCCATGGCGAAGTGTCATTTTGTGTTGTTCTGATATCATGACGAAGTTCCAGTCTTGCAAACCTTCCCTCTACAAAGTCCCCTTTGGGACTTTCTATAATTTTTCTATCTTTTCTCTCTTCTTACTGAGTTTTCTAGCCTTCTTCTCGGTGATATTCATCTCAGTATTCATCTTTCCATTCTGATTCTTATCTCCTTTTGGCATAGTAACTTCACGCTATTGATATTCTTTCATAGGGTCAGAGAATAATACGTCTTCTCTCTCTGCGGTAGGTACTTCAGTATTCTGTGAGTCTTCTTGTGTTCTTTTAACTTCGACATCCAAGCTTCTAGTTCTAACTAGCTTAGATCTATTATCTTGTTCTTCAATCAAATGTGCTATCCTCCTAGTCATGAAATATTTTAATTCTTTCTTCTTCTTCTCTAAGACTTCCTCTTCTTTTCTTCTAGCTTGATCCTTTTCAATCCAAGGTTTTCCTAGTAATATAGCAAATGGGGCGTTATTCTTAATAAATTTAACAATCTCAAAATCTTCCTCTGTCGAAGTTCCATGAGCACTCATAGATATCTGGGTGAGTCTTCCACATAGGGTTATCATATTTCCTCTAAATAATCATATTCCTCCCAATGAAGGAATCATAGTAGGCTTTCCTAAATTTTCCCAAGTTATTTCTATCATGATATTCACCCGTGTTTCTTCATCCAAAACACAGTCAATGCCGAAGTCTCCTATTCTTGTTTCTATGTATTCTTTTTCTTTAAAGATCTCTGATAAGTTGATATTTCTGTGATCATTTAGGGTTTCTTTCATTTGTAGTAATGCATTCTCTGATTCTTTTTGGGGTTCTGCCATTTAACCTTCCTCCAGGTTTTCTTATTTCATATTCATTTTTTCAAGCTTAGCAATCATTCTAGGGAAATCTAAAACTTCATGATCCATAGCTTTACAACAAAGACAACTAGGTCTTCTACCAGGGAATTCCTTATCAAGATGTCCCGGTCTTCTGCAACTATAACAAAGGGTTAGTCTTATTTTTCTTTAAAAGGATCCCTAGACTTTCCTGTATTGCACACTAGGATAGTAGCTAACCTACAAAAAATTATTTCTAGGATCCTACATCCATTTGTAGTCCAAACATTATTTCTATGCATAGGAATAACATATCTTTCACTATTTTTGTCAGATCTAATCATACCAAACCTTATTTTATCTAGTTGTGCCCTACTTTTCAAGCTAGGACAAAATTTATCAAACATACCTAGATCCATACTTTTGAAACAAAAATTTCCACTTATCTTACTTTTTCAGTCAAAACTTTTCATTGTTCTTACCTTTATCAGAGCACAAAGCTTTCAGGTCTTACCTCTTTTCTTCATATCTGACTCTCCTTCTTGGAATAGAGATTCACAGGTAAAGTAGAATACTACGCAATAGGGAAACATATCTATGCACAAAGATTTCTCTTTTCTTTAGTTCCCAACAATCACAGTTCTAGTCCTGACAACAGAACCATTTTTTGGCATAGGGGAAGAACCAGGGTTCAACGCTACAACAATGCACCAAAAAAACCCTAACTACCAGCACTTTCAAAAAAACTTGCAAAGAAAAAGAAGTCTCACCCAAGGTAGAGAAGGGGTGGTTGCATGACTCCGATGTCTACAACCTTATATGGGACATAGATCTGTGATTGTAACACTTTAACACGACACTTAACAATTACAGTTCATCAATATTTGACTTTAGCTTACAACGCAGATAAACCCTAATAACATAACGGTGCATTATTCACACATATCCAATATAATCAAGCACTCATTCACATTATCCATCACTAAGATATCATATCAAATTCATCTAACATACATCAATGCACTAAGCATTTAATCACATAAACAAGAGAACACCCAAAACGCACAAAGCAACCACAACACATGATACACGTGGTTCACCCCCTCCTTGGGGCTACGTATGCCAATTCTTCTTCTCTTTATTGTCTTATGTCAATATTCTACATGCACAGAGCCTTGAGATATTACTCTGCAAAGGACAGGAGATCTGCACACTTCTCTAGATCCTTCTTCCCTGAGTTACAACACAAATCCTTCCACAATCTCTTACAATCAATTTCACTTAGCTCTGCAACTCTTACATAGTATGCACAAAGCAATTACAATTACCACTTGCACTTATCACCTAGCATCACATAGATGTCCCTCCTTATTACATCACCTAAACATCTATTTATAAATTACAAAATCGGGCCTAAACATGGGTAAACCCATGGGATGACATCCCCATACCCATTACATAATCCCAAAACCCAAAATCCCTAAAAGGGGGCTGAGATCCCATGATCTCTCCTTCGACAGCCTATTGAAGTCCCAAAAGTAGTTCAGACATGACCAAGGATCCTCAAAACTTGGACAAGGGCCAACATGCACATTCTTCACTCTATCCTTTCTGTGTGGGAAATCCTTGTACAGGTGATCTTCCTTACATCCCCAACATTGGATTGGTGGTCTTCCCCTTTTTCCCAAAGAATTTTCCTTCTTGAAATCTCCCTTAGCATATTGATCTTGATGATTTCTATTAGGCTCATTCCTATTGAAGGAAGGTTTGAATTCTTTCCTCCTCTGATTGAACTTCACATTTTTCTTTTCCTTCCAATATTTTTGTAGAGATTCTCTTCCCTGGACTTGCTCATACAGGTATTTATCCTTCCTGATGGCCTCTGTCAAGCTCTTGGGTTCATCATACTTGATCTTTTCCTTATAAAAGGTTTGAAGTCCACTTAGAAATATATGTATTTTCACTTTCGTATCACCAATGAACCTGACATACTTTAACAATCCCAAGAACTTCTTCTCGTACTTTGCCATAGTCATGCTTCCCAACCTGATTTCAAATAACTCCTACATTTTCTTGTCATAGAAATTCTTTGAGAGGTACTCCTTCTGGAAGAACTTCTAGAACTGCTTCCAAGTGATCCTACTTTCATTAACATTTTCCACTTTCTTCAATTGGCCCCACCATATTGTGGCTTTCCCGTGTAAATGGTAGGTAGCAATCTTGGTTGCTAGGTTGGATGAATAGTTATGGAACTAAAAATATCTCATGAGCCCAAGAAACCATGCTTCAACATAATCTTCCCTTTCTCTTTCACCAACAAAGGAAGGTGGCTTGAGCTTCCTCGGATCTCCTTGCAAACTATCTACCTCTTGTTTTCTTCTTTTGTGTCTAACAGGAGACACCTATGGACTGCTTACGGGATCATCCGATGCATAGAACTTTCTTTTTGAGTAAGGAGGTGAGTGGTGTCCATGATCTCTGCTAGCACTTCTGGAATAACCATCTCTTCCATGATCATCCTTTCTTTCATGGAACCTTCCTTCTTCCTCTTGTCTTGAGTTTGATCCCTTCTTCATTTATCTCTACAACTGATTTAAGCTCTACAACACTCGAGCATTTATCTAAATTTTCTCTCTCATCAGTCTCTCGTTGTCTTATTTGTAGTTCTTCACTTCCATCTTCAGGCTTCTTACCATTTTTATTAACATTTATTGCTCTTCTTTTCCCTTGATTCCATTGGAATCTGTCTCTGCATTACCAACTCTGGTATTCTGGCCTTCGGCCTACTTATCATGACTAGAGGCTCCCTCCCCTTCTTCGATTTCCTCAATACACATATTGAGTTGAGGTGTTTAAACCCCTTAATTATGGAAAATGTGCAAGCGACCATTTTGTTAGAATTATGCATATGATAAACAAAATTTCCAAACCATGCTACAGGTCTCTTTGTTTTTTTTTTGTTCATGGAGATCATATCCCCATTCTCCAAAAATAATAGTGTCCTGTTATCCTTGGCTGACAAAAAATTTCATCCTACGCAGGTGCTTCCTTCAAACCACCTTCCCAGGTGACCAGGACTAGAAACTATAGCTAAATCCTTCCTTAGAACTTTTTGTCTCGAAGACCACCAATTCGACCCTTATCGTTCCTTCCCTCAACTCTTAATCTGCATATGACCACGGCCATGACCCTGCGCTTTGATAAAAAAGTGCTTGTCCAGAGCTTTGGGACTTCAGAACTTCCATCCAGGACCAGATCAACAGTGCTTATCCTCTTTCACTATCAATGATCGAGATCCAGTTCAGGACTCCACGCTTCAGGAGTCTTAACTTTCCTCACTTGCCTCCTCCCGGAAAGATTTTACCTGGAGTTCATGATCTACCGATGGGTTTCCTCCCATAGATCAGTGGTTGTGAATTGCTTCAGCTCTTCGGGCTTCGTAAGTTTCAAAAATTTACTCCTGCACTTTCTCCCAGAGTGCTTTCACCTGAAGTGGACGATACTTCGACGTGTGTCTTCTAGAATTAATGGTCGATATGTACTCGGGCCTTTGGGAGTTTTCGACCCAATGCAGCTTGTCACATATTTCCCCACTGGAGTGCTGAGTCTCTAGACTGCACGATCTGTCACCACGTGGAAAAATGCTGGAAGCGGACACATGGCCCAATCGGGAGGGTGACATGTGTCACGTTCTAACTGACATTTCAATACTCCATATGATCAAAACTTACTAACACATGGCACACATTCATTGTGTCCACGTCATCCTAGGTGACGTTCACAAGCCACGTCACTTTGGGAATTCCATGATCCACATCACCTCTAGGTGATGTCATCGTGCCCCATAACTTTGTCTCTTCAAGCTTCAGGACTTTGGGAGTTTCGATACTAGCACACTTCCAATTCTCCCAACTCTGATTTCCTGAACCAACCAAACTTCCACCATGTGTCTCCCTTATTGGATGATCCATATTAACCACGAACTTCAGGAATTCAGAAGTTACCACTGCAAGGATCAATGACTGCAATTCCTTCGGGCCTTCAGACTTCAGAAAACTCAAACTTCAACTTTTTTCGGAAATGTTTTTATCCAATGCTTGCAATATACTGACGCGTGTTTCCTATGGATCGATGACTATGATTTATTCGGGTCTTTGTACTTCAGAGAAATCAACTCTCTTCGCTTTTTCCCGAAGTAAGTGGATTTCTTTCACGTGTACTCCTGGATCAAACGATTGAGGTTCACTTCGACTCTCTAGTCTTTGAAAATCTCAATTCTCAACTTCTCCTTGCTCTCATTTTCCCAGAGTTCTTTCACCCAAAGAACATGATTGATTGATGTGTGTCCTCCTACAAATCAATGATCCTCGGCCACTTCTTCTCTTTGAAGATTTGTCGCTTGAATACTAACATGTCACATCACTGCATGCCTTTCAATTTGTGGGGGCATGCATTGGTGGTTTGGAGTAACCCGCTTTTCACCCCATAATTCTCCTGATGCTCAAACGTAACCCCTTTGTGAAATCGTGGTTTGGATTGTGGGACCACCTTGGGAAATTATATCCCATGCAACTTGGTTCCCTGTAATGTATCTTGGACATTGATCTCACTCTCTAAGGGGATCTGATGGTTGTGACCTTAACCCTTGCTTCCTTTTCATCATACGACCCTTGTTCACATGTCCTTCGATACAATGATCCCATATCTCTCCTAATTATACAGTGGAGATTGCTCCCGAATTTGAAGAGGGACGATCATGATCTTTCGAACCCATTACAACGGGTCTATGATGTTCTATATCCTGTGTAGATTATTCAATTCCATTCTTCTTGGGATTTTCAACTTTATGGTCAGAATTCGATCTTGAACCTGAGAATCTGACCAACAGACCTGGCCCATACCGGCCCGATGTTTCAACCAAAAGCTCTAATACCAAACTGTAACATACCCAACCACCCACAGGCCGGGGCATGCTACCTTCAAGCCCACCCTTGGAATTCTTACTCTTACTGATACCTTCTTTAATTAATAAGAACGCATAAGACACAAGATTTAGTGACATGCACAACAATATCCAACACGCATGCATAATCTAAGATTTAGTTAAATGATAATTAAAATACGTAGTGGAATACATTCATACACAAATAATAATATCACAACAAAGATCACTTATCTTTATAAAATGACAACACCAACCGATTGCAGACCAAGGATGTTCCACCCAACCACAGACACCATTGCTCAAAATCTCAACAGCAGTGTCACCCTCGAGCCAGGGTTATGAATCCACAAGGAAGGTTCCAGAGTGTACTTGGGCTCCTAAACCAGTCAACTCTCAAGCTCTCACAGGTTTCCCAGTATCAACAACAATCCAAGTACCCAGCTCTCTTCCACCCAGCTTGTACCACACCAAGAGAACGTACCTCCACCCTTCTCTACCACATAGTCCCTTAGGCAGTCCTTCTCCTTATTTTCCAGGGCCTCCAACACAACTGGTCCAGAATATCAATGTTGGAACTCTCAGGACTCGCAGTTGTGAGAAAACTAGGGCACAGGCCAACACATCATAGACATGAAGACCCCAGGTCACAGATGGATTACAACAGTGACCATTACATCCAACTATCTTGTGGCTAATTCTTAGCAGTTCCTTTCCCTTTCCAAGCCAATACGCAGGTGAGGATGGTTCAATGAATCGATGAGTGAGTGCATGAAAGTGTGTGAGGGGAAATGAATGAACATATAGGAAATCAATGAGCATGCCATCAGTTGAACCCCCCCATCATACCAGAGGCAGGTTTAAGTAACTTCATGGGGAATCAAGAACCTCCTGGATTTCCCCAAGAAACTTATGTAATTAATCCCATCCCTTAGGAAAAAAGGGTAATTAACATAGGAATAAACACTTAGCCCCTCAATCCCCCTCTCTTATGGAATCATAGCCCCTTATAACTCTAGTCCTTGGTCATCTAGCAGCCAACCATGTATTTATTATTAATAATGATAGAAACATTACATGTCTTAGGTAGATTGGCCTTTTAATAATTGTTTGGGCACCCTATCCTCTCAGCATTGTAACAATACATTATTTAAAATGGGGGTTCAAAACATGGGGTGTTACAGTGAACCATGTATATTTGTGTCTCTATTGTATTGTGTATCTTCTATGTTTTATTTCCACATTTGTTTTATTTTATTGTGATGTGATCCTATTTTTCTAACAACTAGTATCAGAGAAAAAGGTAACTTATAGGAAAAGAGGGTTCCTGGTTTGAGTTGGAGCAATGACAGAAGATGAAAAGTTTAAGGTCAAGAAATCTAATGAAAAAACTACCAATTATGGAAGATTCAAATAGAAGACTATCTATATCAGAATTATCTTTTCCTACCATTGGGAAAAAATGAAAATCATCCAATGAGTATGAACGACGAAGAATGGGAGATTATTGACAAAAAGGAACTAGGAATGATACGACAGTTCTTGACAACGTCGATAGATTTCAATATTTCAAAAGAAATGACAATGGAGTATCAGATCAAGTAATTGGCTAAACTATATGAAAAACCCTCGACCTCCAATAAGGTATTTCTAATGAAACGATTATTTAATATGAAGATGTTAGAAGGTGGGTCTGTTGCCAATCATTTAAATTAATTTAATACAATTACTAATCAACTAAGTTCTATAAAAGTGTACTTTGATTATGAGGTTAGGAATATTCTAATCTTATGCTCATTTACATAAATATGGAACGACATGGTCATGGATGTAAGTAACTCTATCTCTGGTTCAAATACTTTGAAATTTGATCATGTTGTTGGTGTTATCCTTAGCGAGGAAATGAATTGAAAAAGAATAGGTGAGACATTAGGTAATGTGTTGACCATGGAGAAAAAAGGAATACAAAAGGATAGAGGAAAGAGCTCAGGGAATAGTGAGAATTCTAGGAAGGGAAAATCCAAATTCAGATTAGGAAAGAGTGTTACAGGAAAATCCCCCTGTGGACAAGTGAATTTACCTTGGATACTAGACCCCTATAACCAAGACAAAAGGGTGATAATGTAGACACTGGCATTCCTTTTCATGAAGATAAACTATTCAAGGAAGAAGAATAAATAAAGGTAAATACCTTTACCGATGTTTGTCCTTGCTCGATCCAGGATCATATTGATCTCCAAGTTCTTTAGAAGGTCCTGCAATATAATGACAAAAAAAATGAAACATACTTCCTACTCTACCATGACTATCTTCATAATAGATCTATCAAAAGAAACAAGTTCATGAAACATACAGAAACTTAAAGGAAACAGGACAAGCACATATTTATATTAATGAAAACAAAGCAAAGAGCTTACAACCATAGATGTAGATGCAACAGCTTCACCAAGATCTCTTTGTCCAGACCCTTGTTCAAACGTTCCACGATCAGAATGACTGTAACTTTCACTGATAAATCTCCCTTATGATATTATAAGTTTGATGCCTATGAACTGCATATGATTTTACCATGAGAAAGCCTCCTTATATAAGCTTGGAGAGACCCAATCACGTTAGAGATTCTTGGGATAGGTTGAGGATATTTCTCCTTCAGTTGTGGATCCTCCTTAAGATCCAGAATTGACCTTAGATTCGAATCCAACTGATTTCCAAGATGAAGGGGATTTTTCCCTGATTTTCCTCAACAATTGAAAATTTTCTCAAACAAGTTAGCGCTCCCCCAAAAGGGTGCACAGAGAATTGCAACTCTCCCACAAAGGAGGGTATAGTGCAATGGCACTTCCTAACAATAGGCAGGGGAGCGCTGCCCAAAATTCCTTCAAAACATCCCAATGCTCCCCCAAAATGGTGTCATGAGTGTTGCAACGCTCCCCCAAAGAGGGGTAGGGAGTGTTGGCACACCCTGACAGTGGGTAGGGCAGCGTTGCCCTTCAAAAATCATTTTTAAGTGGTATTTTACATGGAAAATGCTTTGTACTCCTCATCATATTATTTCTCCTTCTTAAAACAGTCTTTGAGGGTGTCTCATGTGTCCTTGTGGTGTTGTTCGAGACACGACATGGGCAATATGACTGTATGATGTCTGCGACACTTGCGACACTTATGGCTAAAAAGAGACACTTGTAATGACGATAATAGGTCATTATTGAAGTGAGTAATTTTGATGTGTAATAGATTGCCCCCAAAAGTATGAAGTTAGAAGACATAAATTGATGACTGAATTACTTTGTAGACTTTTTAGAGCAAGGGTATGGACTTGAAGAACCTGGCAGAAGCTCCTCACAACCATCACACAAATATTATGACATGTTTCAAACCCATGGTAGGAATACCTATGCTTGGGTGATAAAGACTTGCAAGGTATGGCCACCATAAGATACATTGTTGATCCATAATTGTATTAACAAAAAGGTATAGCCACCAAAAATACAATGTGGATCTATACTCCCATGATATGAACTTATCGTAGTCAAGAAAAATACATAGTGGATCTATGAGATGACAACACATAGCCACAGACCAATACAGGGTGGATCTATGTAACAGTATATGTGTCAATATTCAAAAGAAACTTCGTCACAACTTGGGCAAAGTATATATCAGAGTGATTAGTCAACCCAGGGTCTTCTTACCAATCTTGATGTGGTACGAGTCTAAACATGTGAATAGATTTTTTGATGTCGAACATGGCATAAACCACTTGATTATCGGTCAATGAGGTAAATCGTTAACAAGCGCGAGGGAAATCACCATTGATGTCAATGATTCCCAAGGTACCCTAGTACATTCCAAAGAATGTGAATAGATGAGTTGAATTCGAACATCCATGGAATCATCCAATTAGGGGTCAATGATGTAAACCCATTGTCGGACATGAAGAGGCCTACCATTGAGGTATGCAGGTCCCAAGGTACTAACTGGTTTCTAAGTCTAGTTCCCAGATAATGTGCTAAATTCAATAGGAACAGAATCGTCGAAGGAGGGCCTTGATGTATCCCCCATCAACGACAATAAACTGACATAGAGATGTAAATTGGTGAATCAAACGAACATGGACTGACACAAGTATTGAAATAGGAAAGTTGTGATAGTTGACTCTCGAGTTAGATACTTCCCTCAAACACTGATGCACAACAACAGAAACATGACATGGACCAAAACATGATGATGCAATGGATACAGTGACTTTCGTTGGGTGACCCAAAGGAGTAAAGAAACTCAAAGGATTGGTTTAGTGCGAAGGTTCAATGGATTAAAATGTATGCAAAAACAAAGTGTTGTGTTCAAGGGCGACCGTAAGAGTTACTGTTGATGTTCTGAAAAACAACTTGGCTTGCTTCCTTCAATTGTTTCCCCCATCCAGATAGATGAGTACCTCTTTTTGATTTAACGAGCTCGAGGAGGGTAACACATGCTCAATATAACTCACCTTCGGTAAGTCCCTCTTCCTTTGTTTAAAAAACTGGAAGAAGTAAGGGTTCGGTCCCATATGGGCCCTTCAATGTATGATTATTTAACGAGTCCAGAGAAGGTAAACTAGGTGATTTTTCATATTTAGAGAGTCTAAAAAGAACTTAAAGACGACTCCAGTGTTGTCCTTTTTTGTAATTTTAGTCTCGCGAGGATGAAAAAGAGATAAACTACCACTCAAAAGATGCACTTTCAAACCTTTTAATGAGTGTGAAAGGAAGAAAGATCACTCAACAATCTTTTCATGTTTAGAGAGTCGAAAAAGAGATTAAAGAAGACTCCAGGGGATTCCTTTTTCGTATATCCATGCAAGCCCAAAAAAGAGATAAAAGGTTTCTCAATTACATTCTCATGTTTTTACGAGCATGAGAAAGAACAAAGACTAATCTTAGTACTCTACCCCCATCTTGAAATCTAGTGTCTTAACTCTAGAATGATCATCAAAGGCTGGATACATGCCTCCCAACCTTCAATTCATTCATCGAATTTGAGGTTGTCACCAATTTCTGTACTAGATGGAGAAAAAGGATAAGGTGGATGAAATGAACGTTCAAATACAATACCTAACGAAATAATCGACTCGACATCTACAAGATCTGTCGAAACACTCAACCTGATAAGAGAGGTGACTGTTTCATTTTTTAATGAGCTTGACATAGGAAAAGAACTATGCTCAAGGCTTTGGGTTGAATCCCTAGATTTTTGTTTCATTTTTTAATGATCTTGTTACAGAGAGGAAAAACTATGCTCGTGACCTTTGTTTCATTTTTTAATGATCTTTCCACAGAGAAGAAAAAATATGCTCGTGGACTCTTCTTGATCATGGATTCCAAGAGAATAATGCTTTGGAAGGACAAAATGTCAAGGGAAAAAACTTGGTCATGGCTTTCAAGAGATCTTCATAGGATGGAAGAATAAATATCTGGAAGGAACACATGTCGAGGGTCACATCAGGGGTAAGGATATCTGGATCTAATAGCCCTACCAAAGAGATCACCATGTGAACTATCGAATCCAAGTCATCGGAAGTTGAATTCATGGGAGACAACGCCACATAATTGACCCATGGTAGGGGTGATACCGAGTGCATATAAGACCTGTTTAGGGAGGTCATTGGGTTTATTGTCAAGTTAGGGCCAACGAATGAAAGTTGATCAATAGTCACCATTATTCCATCTTGAGGGAAATATATCACACGAAATAGAGTGGACACAATAGCTTTCATGGAATAGACATAATCACACCCAAGGAGTAAATCGAAATCCAAGGGGTCCTGGACTACCATAACATCAATAAAGATAGTTTTCATTCCCAAAGTTATGGGAAACTAAGGAAGGATCCCTAAAGGGTGACTAGTTCTTATGTTAAAAGAGAATAGAGTCTGGGCAACCGAGACAAGCTAAGGATAACCCAAATCTTTCCAAGCAATATAGGACAAAATACTAATGGATGAACCTTCATCTATCAGCACGTGAGGAGCGTCTCGACCACAAACCTATAATGTAATATTGAAAGGAATGTAAGAGGGAAGATGAGGTCCAGTTAGAACACCCTAATAAAAAAGGATGCCCTCATTACTTGGAGGCGGTTTCACAGGAGAGGGAGGAATGCCCCCCAACATGGTAGATTCCATATCAATGAAACAAATGTGGGAAAAATCGGGTTTACTCTTTAGAAGGAGAGTAGGATCGATTGATAACGACATCAAATCGACCACTTGGGTTTCATTCTCCAAGGGAAGAATGGGGTCGAGGGGTGGAAACAGATTGACCGCTTGGGATGCACTCTCTAACGGGAGAGCTAGATCGACCGAAGATGGGATCGGATCAACCACTTTGTCAACTAGTTCAACTAAGGACGTGACCAGATTGACGACATGATCAACCAAAATAACCGGTGAAGGGACCATAGCAACCACTTTGGCACTTATCAGAGGAGGAGTGGGATTGACCATGTTAGCACTCTTCAAATGAAGGGTGGGACTGACTAATGACGAGACTAGATCATTCACTTGGGTTTCACTTTTCAAATGAAAATTCACGCTGATTGATGATGTAACTGGATCAACTACTTTGGTTAGTGGTTCAACCAATGATGAATCTAGATTGACAACCTAATCAACTAGACTGACCGGGTATGGAACCAGATTGACCATTCCATCAACTAATGATGGGTTGGAGGAAATCTTACGATAACCAGTTGGAATTTGAATATTTTCCAAAAGAGAAGAAGCCTCATCCATACAAGGACAAAGGTGAGAATAATGATCACCTTCACATAAAATACAATGAAATTTGACAGTTGTCTTCTTCTTACCAACCTTAACATCACTAGTTGATGAGGTGTCACCAACATGTTAAGCAGGGGCCAATGACATGGAGGACCACATTTCTAAGACCTTGGGGAGACCAGGGAAATCCCTTAGAAAGTGGTCACCCTTACAAATACTGCAAGGGAATTTGGGTTTCATATTCTTCATTTTAATCTTATCAACCTCATCAACACTCCTAGTATGATCAACAATAGCTGGTTGCTTGGATCCAACATCTGATATGGTTGGAGGCTTGGTCCTTTTCAGGTTCTTCTTCTTCTTCTTCTCTTTCTATTTCTTCTTCTTCTTATCAACCTAGCTACTTTCTTTAGTCCCTTAGGTGAAGAAGGAGAAATGGAAGGAGACCTGATGGGTGAAGAAGGATAAAGGTCAACATGAGGTTGATGTGTGGGTGGTTTGCTTATATCTGAAGCACCTGCATTCGAGATCACCGGAGTGGGAAAAAACCATACCAGTAACCCAATTGTGAGACATGGAAGGGTCAAAGTAGCGATGTAAGGAGGACCAACATTTCCGTAAGAAGTAAAAATAAAGGTTTCCCCTGGCAAAAGGGTTCCTTCATTGGTCATTCCGGGAACTGACGCCATAAAAAATAAAGATCCAAGCTAGATTCTGCTAGGGAGAACAAACAACACATGCTAAAAATCTAGTAATCAAACAAGTAAACAAAACCTTCTCACAATGAGCACACTAATTGGGGATGAAATCCAACATCGTGGGAACAAAGCAAGAAGGGGCTGAGATAGAGAAAGCAGAAAAGTTACGTTGACGACCTTATTAACGGACTCATGCCTTGGTGCAAGCTCCCACACATAATTGTGGGTATACCCTCCAAGGAGTGCAAGTGAGTTTAGCCAACGTTGGTTCCAGGTACATGTTGACGGGCAAAATTGACCGTCCGTCAACTGGAAGAACAAATCCGGTCCGGGGTTGTGTAAATAACCCAAGCCATTTGGTATAACTCGTTCTGACGGGTTTAATGGCTCCGTTGGCCAATCTAAAAGTCCTAGAAGAAACAAATAAAATAAATAAAAGAGCTGAAATAACTAACTGATTAATAAACACTATATATATGTACATATGTTCTAATGTAATTGTAGTAGTTGTATTTAAGCAGAAGATATACAAGTCTCATTTATTTACATGATTTACAAGATGCAAGTTTTAATCGAAATTTATGAAAATCAATGGAAAAATGATTGCTTCTAGGAAGAAGATAAAGAAAGCACATATAAATATTTATTGTTTTTCTTTTATAAATTTAAAGAATCTTGCAAAAAAGTTAATGAAACATAAACATATGGATAGTCAAAGCTGAACCATACATTCATTGTTTCATTCATAAACAACTTAACTAAATAACACACATAACAACCTGTCGTTAATCAACGAAACTGGTATTTATCTTTCTGTGTTGTATGAGCTCCTACCTATATTGTTGTTAAGGGAAACCTATAACAGAACAATACTAGAACTTCCAGAATACATTCAAAGAAGTATTTGATATTGGAGTAAATTAATAACAAAAGGAAGACAACTAATTAAAAATCGTGTGATCTTAAGATAATCAATATTTAAGAACGAAAGAAAACTCTATTTTGGGTATTGATATTATCCATCATTTAACATTAGAAATAAATTCCATAATATTCAAATGATTGATTGATCAAATATAAAAAATGGAATAAAAAAATTATGGGCAGCATATAACATTTAACGGTATGAAAACACCATATGATGGAAAAGCTAAAGCTAAAATCAACCATTATAACATTTTCATAATATAATAATAATGAAAGAATGAAATGAAATAAGTATCACACAGGTCTAAATCCAAAGATGAATTGCTTTCCCATATTTTTTCTCAAAATCACATGCCCATATTGTAGTCCTGGAAGAATTGTTTTGGATAATAAACTCTTAAAGATTGGAAAAATTAATATATAAATAATAA
>JZKD02S1895140.1:161153-184498 GCA_000966675.3 Picea glauca | reverse complement strand
GTCCATTCTCCCAAAGCTTCCAGCCATCCATTACTCCATTTGAAAAGAAATAAAAAGTTTACAAAAACAATAATATACAAAAGAGAAAGGATTAAAATCCTCCTCTCCAATTCTTAGATCCTTCTTAGCTCCGATCTTTCTCATATATTTATAAAATGAATGAACAGTCTGGGCGTCACTATTAATTTCCGCCACCTGAAATTTTCCTCTAAAAGAGACCCAAATATCTCTCAAATAATGCATTTTTTTTGGACAATCTCTAAGATAAAGGTAAATGGGTCCATTTTGGTTCTGGGTATTCAACCGTTTCTCCAAATTCCTGACGGTTTGGCTGCAATCAGTCCTGCAAAATCGTGTGTCTGATCTTGACGCCTTTCCAAATTTTATCTGTTGTTGCTCATAAAATTATTTGTAGAAATCCAAAATTATTTTTGGATCAATCATCTTGAACATATTTGGATAATAAAATCAAGCCATGATTATATCCGTATCAAATATTTGATAATAGAAACCTGTGAAACAAAAAAGAAACCTAAATTAATAACCTAAAAATTGTGAATAAAACAAAATCTAGAAAAAAATAAAATGAATTTAAACTAACTATAACTTATAAACAAACATTATTTATAATTTGTTTTCAAATGTGATCTTAATTATAGAAGCTTCAATTTAATGAAGAAAAAATATTAATTTTAGTTTTTTACAAAATCAAACAAATGATAGATAATTCTTTGATTATTATTATTTTGAAATGATGCAAAATGAAAAAATAATTTAATTAATTAACATCACCAAATGATTTCATGAAAATGAGAAAACAATCAAGATAGTATTTGATGAAGTATTGAACACATTATTCAAAATAGTCAAACTTGCTAATGAGTAAAAGAATGAACACATAGTCATAATTTAAACGAAAGTAAACATTTGATAAAAATTAACGTTTTGTTTAAATTGAGATTTTTATGCTCGTTTCTAACTTTCGACATATACTCTTGTAATGAATGTCTCAAACTATAGTGAATGTCTTAAGTTTGCCTCAAAGAAATCCAATGAATGGAACTATTTGAAAAGGTTGATTTTGTAGCTCATTATAATTATCAGGATTCGAATGGGGGCCCTTTAAACTTTGTAAAAATATAAGGGGATTTGTTGGGACCCAACAATACCATGAATAGTTTCCCCTCCACCATCACCTTATGTAAATACCATAAAGATATAGGCCACTAAGGTTACCAACTACAACAGTGATTCTCGGGGAAATAGTCGACAGTCTGATGCACACACAAAGGCAAGGTATCTGGCCCGAAATCAATTTGAAAGGCTTACACTCATCATTGTGGGTATACCTTCAAGCGACCCCTATAATGCGCGCAATATCTACACTAAGACCAACAAAGCAGAGTGAGTAACTCTCCCAGTCTTAATACGACCTCAGGTTTGACCCTTATGTGAGAAGGGATTCCCAGGACAAAATGTAGCAATTGCATTTCACTACTCCCTAACACAATATTCTATGTTTGTTTGCATCTTTGGAAATTTATCTTTCACACCTATTCCAAATCCCTACAACTAATCTGATGTAGGTTTGCTACCAGAAAATATAAAAATGTCTAATCAATTTTTAGTTTAGCGCTTTATTTTTAAGGCTGTTGTTGCTCAAAAAGAAAATGGTGTGGACAATATGGTGTTTTGACCAACTTGAAATTTATGCAAAGAGATGAATATGCAATCTTTTCATTCCAATGAAATCTATGCTACGAGAAGGAGACAACATTCAACATTCCAGATGCACAATGTCCCAAAATGTCAAAAAACGTGCAATTCCTCTACTTCAAATGCAAGCTAGTTTCACTACCCAAAAGAAAGAATTCATTTATCTTCTTTGTTTGATTATGATGTATACAAAAATTAAATACAAAACCTTCAATTCTCCACTACTTTCAATAAGGAGAAAGTGTCATATGCAGATGCAAAATACATGAAGCAAAAGGGCGACAAACAAAGCATGCACTCAAGGCAGTGAGGTATGAAAGAAAATAAGTAGAAAATTGTTCTAACAAGAAATAACACCATCAATGATTCTACAACCAATCAATCATTCATTCAAGAACACAAATAAAATGAAGAGAAGAATCCAAGAAAAGATAGGGAGAAAGAGAAAATCACTCAAAACTGTCTTGACAAAAAGAAGCTGGAAAAAACAATTTCACATTTCTGAAAAAGGTTGCAACCTCCAATCAAGACAAGAGGGAGTGATAAGAATCAAAAACCATCAAAAATAAATCCAAACAAATTCACAAACCAACCACAAACTCTGGGTAAAGAGCTCTGCAAAACAGGCTGCAAAAGACTTAGCAAAGAAGGAAAAAACTCTCAAAAAAGAGACTAGCAGTCCCCCATAACGGTGCACAGAGTTTTTCAACGCTCCCTAATACATTGTAGGGGAGATATGGTGCTCTGGTATGGCCTATAGGGGGGCGTTGGTCCTCCGAGAAACTCTGAAAAATAGCCAAAAACCATGCAAAAATTCACCCAGAACGGATGAAAACTGGCGAACTTGCTAGTGAAGGTAGGAGAAGATTAATGGATGACGAATAACCAGGAAAAGTGATCTAAAAGGTGGGAAAAGGGTAGGGACAAACCAAGGAAACAAAAAAAAGGAAGATGTTCTTGGGATAGGTTGAGGATATTTCTCCTTCAGTTGTGGATCCTCTCTAAGATCCAGCCTTGACCTCAGATTCAAATCCAATTGATTTCCAAGATGAAGGGGATTTTTCCTTGATTTTCCTCAACAACCCAAAATTTTATCAAACATACCAACTCTTCCCCAAAAGGGTGCACAGACCATTGCAACACTCCCACAAAGGAGGGTATAGTGTGCTTGTTATACATCAAAATTACTCACTTCAATAGTGTCACAAGTGTCATCATTACAAGTGTTGTAAGTGTTGCATCTTGTCCGCAAGTGTCGCATCTTGATCACAAGTGTCACAAGTGTATCAAACATCATACTTCCATATTTCCTATGTCACTCCTCTAATGATATCACAATGAGACTTAAGACACCTCAAATATTAGTTTTGAAGAAGAGAAATCAGTTGACAGGGAGTACAAGCCTTTTTCCACTGAAAGAACCACTCAAATATGGATTTTGGAGAGGAGCGCTCCCCTACCCACTGTCAGGGAGTGCTAGCACTCCCTAGGCCTCTTTGGGGGAGAGTTTGAGTGCTCTGTGCACCCTTTTGGGGGAGCTCTACCTTTTCTGAGGGATTTTTTGGTTTGTTGAGCTAAAACAAAGAAGAATCCCCTCAATTTCTGAAGGTGGTTGGAATCAAATAGAAGGTCAAGGCATGATATTAGGGAAGATACTCAACTTATCCCAAAGATATCTCAAGTGGTTGGGCCTCTCCAAGGTTATATAAGGAGGCCTCCTCATGATGAAAGGAGAAGCAGAGACTAGAGATTGATACCAAACTTATGATCCTATAAGTGGTATTGACAGAAAGGATTGGAGATGTGAAAATTATGATCTCATAAGTGAGATTTCATCAAAGAAATCAGTGTAGATTACTCGAGCAAAGGGATTGGACAGGGAGAACTGGAAGAAGCTATTGCACCTTCATCAAAGGATTGTAAGTACTTTCACTTGTTCTTATCCATATATCAATGCTTGTCCTGTTTATTTCAAACTTATGTTTGTTCCATATGAGTTTGTCTTCAGTAGATAGATCTATATTCGAGATAATCTCAGTAGAATAGGAAGTCCATTGTATCTTTGTTTGTTCTACAGGACCTATCAAGGAGCTCAGGATCGAATCTCAGCCTGGAATTTACAAGGAAAAATGTCGTTAATAAGGTACATATCTTTATTCTTATCCTTCATATGTTATATTGATTAGATCTAAAAGGATGCCAATGTCCATGTCAATCACTTTTTGGTATTGGATTTAGGAGTCTAGATACCAAGAGGGAATCTGCTTATCTGTAGGAGGATTCACCTGTAACAGAAATTGGCGACCATACTAGGGAAGAGCTCTAATTTTTGTTTCCATTCCAAGATATTTCTTTGGCCCTTTTTCCACTCATTTGACCTTCTCCATACTGTCTTTGATTCTTATATTTGTTTGATTGCCTCTTTATTTCATCATGATCACCCTAATTTGCTGAGCTTGCTTGATTTTTTGAGTTTCTGGGCATTTTTCTGAACTTTTGAAGAAGAGAGCTCCCCCACCCTTGCTATCAGAGCATTAACATTCCTTGGTGGTATTACACAGAGCGTTGGAATGCTCTGCTTCCCCTTACACTAGAGTGCTACCCCCTTTTCTGTGAAAAATCCTCTAGGTTTTCAATTTCTGGGTTCAGTTTTTGTTTTTTGCACTTGCTCAGAGTCTCATACTCTCAGTACATCTTTTTCATTAGCCTTCAACACCTTAGTTTTGAGAATTAATCCTCTTTTTTTTGGAAATTTGACATTTTCTTTCCTTGCCTTAAAGTCACTCTTTGTCTTTACTGACCTAGAGTTAACTTGTTGTTTTCTCCTCATTTATCTGACTGAGTGAAAGATTTTGTGAGGAAATCCAAAGGTCTGTGAACCTTTCCAACTGATCTTTGAGGTCAGTTTTCTATCATTTCTCTTTTGTTTGAGGTTTTTTGGTTCTTGTTTGCAAATTTGGTTATCTTTGTCCTTCTTGTTTATTCACAACCAGAGTGTATTTTTTGCTTGTGTGAGGTTTGTTTCTGATTGTTTAATCTTGAAGTCTGATTGACATTAGAAGTTTTACATCTGATTATCATTCACATATAAGAGAAAGGACATTTTTTAGTGATTGGTTTGGATATTAGAAGGCATTTCTAAAAATTTTAGCATTACATTGAATTTGATTGAGAAGCAATTGTATGAGGACATTTCATCTTAGTGTTTGATAGTGAAAACAACTCTTTCTCTTTCCCTTAAATAGGAATTCATTGAAAGAAAGGTTTGCTTATCATTTCTTATGCATTTTTGGGGAATTGATTCATAATACCATCTATTTCATTTTCATACACCCTTTGACTAAAGAACAACTGCAAAATGAACGCTAATTAAAAATTATCTAGAACATTTTGTTTTTAGGATATTCCACCAACATTAGACTAGGAGTAGCACTTTGGATTAGGCTGTGAGTAAAAATCTCCAAATCTTTTCAAAACAAACATTATCATCCTGAGATAGGGAGAGTCAAATCCAATTGTTGTATAGGCTTTCTGGGATCCCCCTCTCACACAGGGGTTACGCATGAGGTCGCATTTAGAAGAATTACAAAGATTATCCCTCCGTGGTTCAACTGTTTGTAGTGGTCGGATAATATATTGGGGGTCACTTGAGGGTATACCGACGATTATGTGTGGGAGCCTCTCGATTTGATTTTGGACTTGTTATCCTGCCCATACGTTCGGACCAGACTGTCGAGTGTACCCACCTAGGGGATAATTTCGAGTTGCTGTCTTTAGTTTCCATAATATTTAGGTACTCACACAAGGTGACGGTGAAGGGAAGTCTCACTATACCTGGAACAAAAATTGATCAAACTCACTCGGGCTCCTTGGAGGGTAAATCCACAATTACTGCATGCAATCTTGCACCAAGGTGAAAGTCTGTTAAGCAGGATGCCACTGTAATTTTTCCAACATATCCTAGCCCCTTCTTAACTTGATCACATGACATTGGATTTCATCACCAACTAGTACGATCATCGAGAGAAGGTTTTGTTTGCTTGGTTTTCATTCCTAAATTTTATTAGAGTATGTTGTTTTTTTTTGTTAGTTCGCCCTAGATTTTTGGCGTGTGCTATTCTTCTCCAAAATTGAGCCTGTAGATGATAAAGTTCTTCATCGATCGCATAGGATGCAAATTCTCCTCTGGAAGGTTACCAACCCTTATCTCCTAACCCTCCAGAAGACAACTACCGTGGAGAGGTAGAAAATCAATCTGACGTTGGGAGTGTTGTTACTTCTCCATTAAAAAATCCAGAAAGCACTTTGGTTATGGTTGAAAATACCACTCCTCTCACTACATCTATGTCTACAACCCCTCTTGAACCTCTTTTACTTCATTTAGACTCCCTTGGGAACGTCATAGACGAAGAGGTACCACAGTTACCTGAGAGAGCATTTACTGAAACATATATGGAATCCACAGAACCAATCTTTGGTGATGAGTATAAGACTCTTGCGCATCCTACCATTGCAGTAGATACAAATACCACACTTGCTCATTTTGTATGGAGGACTTCATCAGAACGTGATCTCTATGAGAATTTTGAATCTATTCGACAACCCTTTAATCCTCATGACCCTCCTATTGAAATGGACCATCCGGTCAAACTATGAATCACCCCATCGATCAAGTCATTAACCCTATTGTTGCGTAATTACAAGTCCATCCTAATGCTGGACTCATCACCTCTACTCATTCCCAAGGCACTTCGATCCCTACCCCCACTTTTACAAACTTTCACTCTACAGCTCCACATGTTCTGCACGATCTTTTTGGGACATATTTGCACTAGAGAATGTAGACCCTTGCCAACCAACAACTGACTGAAGGGAAAAAAACATCTAGCAGACCTATCCCTCCTGGAAGACCACCATCCTATGGCAGGCCTACGCCTCCCGGGGGACAACCCCCTTTTCATGTTCTTCCCAGAGGGAAACCTCCCTTTTCCAGTCATACCCCGATCGTTAATCCACTGTTGGTAGGGGGGAAATTTTCATTTGCTGGAAACCCTTCACAATCCTGGGGAGTATCTTTGGGAGGCACATTTACCCAACCCCACATTGGGGGGCACTCATATCATAATCCACAAGGAGGAGTATCAAATCATGTTCCTTCTGTACCATCTTATCAACAACCTTATCCGGGCGGTATCCAAAACACCACCTGGAATCCTCAAGGACAACAACCTTATCCTCCCCAAGGGTCTAATGCTTATCCTCCCTCTAATGTGTATCTGCCTCTAGGATATACTTCTTACCCTCTTCAAGGGAAACATGTTTATCCTCCTTATGGGAAAGCAAATCACCCGACTTATAATGCTCAGAACCCACCGGGTTATGTAAATGTTTCTCAACCATCATCAAATCCTATTTATCCTAGTCAACAACAACCGTATGTAGGAGGACCTACTAGTTACAATTATCCACCTAACCAAATTTATGGTCCTATTGGTGTTCCTATGCCACACCAATATCATCCGAAATTTAACCGACAGTTACCTTTCATTGCGAATCTGGATCTCCCAGACTTGTCTCAGTTAACCAATGATCCTACTTTTCATTCATCAGTTTGGCCAATTATTCCAACTAAACTTCCTTCTGATATTCCGAAATTTGACGGAAAATCTGGAGAAGATCCAAATAACCATGTGATGACTTTCCATTTGTGGTGTTCATCAAACTCCCTCATGGATGATTCTATATGTTTGTGTCTTTTCCAGGGAACACTTACAGGCTCTGCAGCAAAGTGGTATATTGAATTACCACGTGCTTTTTTTCATGATTTCAACTCTCTTGTCATGTGTTATAACCCTAATTTGCACCAGACATGCTTACCTAGCATCAGGCCATCTCAGATTCCTTCTTTTCAAAAATGTTGTTGAACATCTCTTCTTAAAAACCCTTTTTATAAAGGCCCACGTTCCCTACTACATTACTACATGCGTGTACACACTAGCTGCCCCAAGACAACCTGCGTGTACCTACAAAAGCACGAAAAAAGGAAAGTTGTTGATGGAACACAAAGCTTTGGGTAAGTTAACTAAACCTTTCGGACATGCATGGCAGTACATTTGACCAAATACCTAGCTTCTTCTAGCCTATAAAAGAAGGGTTAGGGGTCCCATTTGGAGGAGGAGAATCATAGTAAAGAGACTATACACGATTGAGAATTCCCTCTGTACCAACTTTTAGCCATCCTTGTGCAAAGAGAAGTATAGAGCAAAGTAGTTAGAAGACAGTGGAAGAAGAGCCCAGGACTAGGATCGAGGAGCAGTGACCGACTTTATCATTGTAAGGTATCATTGTGAAGTTAATAAAATAATTTATTTTCCCGTCCCACCATATGAGATTGTCATTATTAGAATATTGATTGTATGATTGATTAAATCTCTAACCCATTACTTCATAGATCAAATGCATTTGGAGTTCTTTTTTTGACTTTAGTGAATGCAGGTCAACATTGGGAGGAGAGTTGAAATCAAAGAACCACCAAGTGTGAAAAGGGATTGACATAAAACATGAAGAATAAGGTACATCAACTTAATCTCTTGAGCCTTGTATTTACATATGAGTAATGGGGATCTAGGCATGGGATGGTGGTAAAATGTAAGAATCTTTAGGTCATTTTTGCATGCATGATAAAACCATTAGTGCTAGTCTGTAGGAGGGATTTCCCACCCACAACAGAATTGGTGACCATACGAGGGATCTCTAGGGTTTCTAGGAATATTTTTTGGGTATTTTTAAAAACTGGCTTCATTCCTTATTTTTAAAGTTTCTGCAAAAGTATGAGATAACAAAGATTCTGGTCTTCCATACAAGTTATCTCTATTCCTTTGCTTGACTATATTTTTTTTTTCTTTTCCGAGACCCACAGAGGTACATGTGCTCTGTATAAGGTTTGCACACATGTACCCACACCCTACCTTCTCACATCCCATGTGTACATGCTAGCTGAAGAAGTGTCAGTTGCGTGTATGATTCCAGAAAATTTCTTTTAGAGAGGCAGTCATCCTCTCCCCTATCAGAAATAATCATTCTCAGGGGTTTTTTGGAACTCTTTCTAGTCTTTGTTTTTTGCAGTCTATATCTTAGGTTTCACCTCAGATTGGTTTGTTCTATGAAGTTTTCCTTGAATTGTTTTATTTTTTCTGTTAAAGTAAGTGTCTGAGTCTTAAAGAGATCCTAGTTCTGAGTACCAGTAGTCTCTTCCTGGGCTGGATTGCTTGGCCTTTCATTTGTCTCAGAGTTTCAAAGATACACGTCGCCTATATAAGGCCATCACACATGTACATTCTCTCTGACTTTATACAGCTCGCATGCACTTGCTTGTTGTTGAACTGTCAGCAGTGTGCTTTTTTAGAAAATTTTTGTTGAAGGTGAGGCAATCATCCTTTCCTTTGAAAAGAGTTATACCTCTCAAGTTTTTGGGTCTCTGTCATAACAGTCAGTAACTTAGGTTTGATCACAACAATAGCTTTCTTTTTCATTAAAATTTTTTCCTCAAAATTTTCTTTTATAGGATTTTTAGACAAGTGTGAGAGTCCAATTTTAATTTGCTTGTGTGTGATTTTTAAAGTGACTCTTTGCGATTTGCGCTTAGGCCAGAAGTTTTCTTGGTTTTTACTTGTGATATTTTTCCTTTCTGCTTTGTGAGCATTCAAATAAAAAAAAAAAAACTTTTTATTTCTTTGTTTGGTTAAATAGTGTTGTTTTGCATTAGTAACTAGGGAAAAGTCTTTGCTTTCATAAGCTCTTGACGGTTTACTTAGATCATAAGTAGCTCATAGTCGAGTGAAATCTTGCTTTGACTTTGTTGTTCAAAGATCTTAGAAAATTTTTAAGTTTGAAAAGTTGTTTAAGATTTGAGTTAAGTGAAGGTATTTTGTTTCCAGCTTTCTGTTTATTTTGCTTTCATCTTTCAAACATCACCAGTTTCACTTTCATAACCTTTGACTTAAGACAAGCCATAAAAATCAACACTAAATCTAAAATTAATTACACTTTTTATGTTTGTAGGGTCAACCAACTAGTTTAGGGTTAGGGCCTTGAATTAGGTTGGAGAGGAAACTCTTCAAGGCCATTAAAACAAACATTGGAGTCTGAGTTAGGGAGTGTCAAAGTCTAGTATCGTGAAAGTTATCTGGGACCCCCCTCTAACAAAGGGGATAAACATGAGGTCACGTGCGGAAAGGTAGCAGAGAAAACCCCTCCAAAGCTAGACCAATCGTAGTGGAGAACATATATAGAGGGCTTGTCTTGGGATTTTGTCGATTGCATTTTCCATAGAGCTTCATGGGTCTCGAATCCATTCGAGGTCCTTAGTTGTCTTCTGGACCACTTGCCTTCGATTCCCTTGACAGGTTTTGGGCTTGATACCCTGCTCATTGTGGTCTACCCAACTTTCAACTGTACCTGCTTGGTGACTGTTCGGGTGCTAGCAACCTAGTTGCCTATCTTTTTAGAGACATGCACAGGTGACTGCAGGGGTATACCGCGATACCTAGGACAAACATCAGGCCACACTTTGCAGATTATACCTAGAGGGTGATTTTTTGTTTGAGTTTCACTTGCACCGATAATTTTCTCTAGTGTTGGTTGTTGTAATTGTTCTTCCAACTAGTTTAGTGTTTTCTTGTTTTATCTTGGAGGGAATTTTTTAGTGTGTGTTGTTTTTTGAATGGATAGAAATCCCTAGGGTGTCTTTGATCTTCTCACATAGTGGAGGATCACGAGCTCCACTAGTCACGAAGGCTTCCGGGCCTATCACCGGTTACACTGGAGCCACCTTCACCACCACTAAGGTGAAATATGGACCAACAAGGGTCTTTTGAAGCGACTGTGTCACAAGAAATTGTACCCGACCAACATCCGGAAGAAATGACCATTTTAGACTTTGGAGTGAAAGCTCTTGGTCCATACGAAACTCCAACCATTGATCTCTTGGCACCCATCATCATACTGATTCACCCTTACGAGTGCCAGACAATGTCACATGTAGCAATTGAATCAAATCTTGTCACTTATTCTGGGAATTTTTCAATTCCCACTATGGTTGTCACCACAGGAGAGTTTCCACCTCCTAACCCACCATCACCGGTCTGAGCCACCATGGTCTCGATCACCTCTACCTTAAATAGTGGTCCAATCCCATCTATGGTGGTGGCCACAACCCTTTTTCACACCTAGTGCGACAGACACTCCATTCTCATACGGGATGCCTAGCTCAGGTACAAGTCCTGTACTTTCCTACTCCACTTCACAGACTTTAGGTTTGGGGAAAGGGAGCTCTAACACTCCTCTGCAAGGCCACATGGGGGCACTTCATCTTCTTTTAACGCTTTCCCTTACAGGGGAGGTCATATGCCTCCTTCATCCCCTTCACTCGGTGGCACCCACCAACAATCCATCGGGCCACCTACACACCATAGTTTATTTGGAGCAGGGAGTCAAGGACCACCTTCTAATAATATGTTGATAGGTTCGACAATATTTTATTTGTTCGATGAATTTGGTAACAACACTTTCTCGTCAGTTGCTTTCCCAACTGGGGACAATCTCGGTTATGGAAAACCTATTCCTATGCAGGGTACTATTCCTTCACAAGGGGAAAACCCAGGAATATATTTCGCATTAGGACCTTGGAATTCTTGGCGAGGATTAGTTCCCTCATCAGGAATGTTGATCTGGGGAAATTCTTTTCAAAACCAATGGAACCCCGGACAAGGTACTATGCCTATCCCCATGGGATCAGCATGGGGCAACCCTTCCCAAAGTCCTCCAAATGTAATGCATGCCCAACCATCTACGTCCTATTTTGGGAATCAGTCGATGATGTCTCCTCAAACGCAAAATCTGTATGTTGTTCATGGCCATGGTTTTTACCAGAACCTAGGCCAGCAGCTGAACTTTTCCTGGCAACCAGGTGCCAGTCAAACTCCAGGTCCCTTTTTTCATGGTTTTCGCCAACAACCCAAACTACCTTTCCTGGAAACCTTGCATTTTCTAGACTTGACAAGGTTGTTGAATGACCCTATCTGTCAGGATACGCATTGGCCCCCTATGCCGATGAAGTTTCCTTCAAACATACCAAAGTTCAAGGCCAAGCCTAACGAAGATCCAGGAGATCATGTGACCACCTTCCATCTTTGGTGCTCATCTAACTTGTTGAAAGACGACTTTGTATAGTTGCAATTGTTTCAACGTACTCTCATACAGAGTGCTGTGAAATGGTACATTGAGCTTGACCACTCAAGATACTCTTCCTTCGACAAATTGGCAATGGATTTCCTAAACCATTTCCAATTACCTGTGAGATACAATGTTGGCACAGAATTGCTGGCCAATTTCGCACAGACAAAGCCGGACCATATCTCTGATCACATCTGAGAATGGAGATGACATAAGAGTTTAATTAAGGTGCCAATCCCACCAACATTCCTTCTCAAGTGGTTCCTTAAGTCTTTGTTCCCACAGTTATCCAAAGAAGTCGTGATGTCAAGAGTATTTTCCGAAGAAGACGCCATCATGAGAGCTCAACATCTTGAGCTAATCTATTCTTATTCTGATTTATTATACGAGATCTTGCCAGATGCACCATGCTCAATACTTGATAAAACCAAATAGAGAGTTGGACCACATGCCAATGGTATTGTTGGTTCAACAGAAACAAATCCCACTAAGCAACTGACGAAGCAATTGCAGCAGTTTTCTATACAACACACAACAACCAGCCAAACTACTATTTTGGATTCTCCCCCTACTAAAACGTCGGATGTACACACAGTGAAATTGACAAATCCAAAGGCCACCCAACATCCTGAAGGAAAGAAAAAACAACGAAAGAAGGGTAAGGGGGATAAGAAACCCACTAATAATGTTGGTAGGGGAAACATTGAAAAATGAAAGGCGAGGTATCCGTGCAACCTGTGCGTGGAAGACCACCCAACCCACCAATGTCCTTGTCTTGTAGAGGCCTAAAATTTTGTGACACAGCAATAGCCTACTGTGTTAACCAATCCATTTCAACATCGGAAAAACCTAACCCAAGAATATACAAGCACGGAAGGGGACAGTCAAGGACCCTCTCCTTCTTTGAACAATCCCGCATCCGCAAATGTGTATATGATGAAGGGTGATACTTTTATATCAACTAGAGCACATGAATACAGTAAACCAAGAACTTCTGAGAAGGGAAAAGAAGCCAAACTCCCATCTCTTCCTCTCCATATTGAGAAGACTTTGGGTGAAACAATGGCACACATCCCAAAAGGCACGTTCAAAAAATCTTCTCACAACCCAAACGCAAGGGCCACCCAGAACTATTATTTGGTGGAGGATTTGTCTCAAACCCCATGTGTGATGTCTTCTTTGGAGGTCCTCCAAAGTTTCCCTTCACAGAGGAAATCTTTGTTATCCACTTTAATATCTACCGAGAGTTGTAAATCGGGTACAATCATGCTAGATACAACCTACTTAAAACCTCGTCTGCCTTACCATGTAGCATTTCAGATAGTAGTGGCTCACCCCACAAAAACTTTTACTCAGAACATTTTCCGCATGGTGGTTGATGAGGGTACCTCAACATGCGTAATGTTGTTGGCATGTTTGAAGGCGATTGGCCAACCCATTTTGTCTCCGTCACCTACTCTTCTTACTTCTTTCGAAAGTCATTCATTTCAAATACATGGTATCATTCCCTCTTTCCCCATGCAGTTAGGAGGGAAGACCATGTGCGTCGAGGTAGAAGTAATCAACAAATCCCTTGACTACAATCTCTTGTTAGGAAGGAGTTGGACTTATGCCATGCAAGCAGTGGTTGCTACAATTTTCTGGGTCTTGTTGTTTCCACATGAGGACCAGATTGTGACCATTGATCAATTGTCTTTCTCCAGACCTGACCCTTCATTAGGGGTATCCACAGTCCCGATGATTGATAATCCCCAACCAGGCATAGTCAACGTAGGGGTTGGTTTGTGCCCCTCTTTGATGGGTACCTTCGATTACCCGCCCACTCAAGGCGATGTCAAGTTCATATCCAACCACCATAAGGTTGAGATTTTCCAAGTTTCGTCATTTCGCATGAGTTACTTCAATGATCCTTGGATAATTCCTTCCCCATCGACCACGATGGAAGGGACAGGGCACCTGGGCATGCCCATGCCCTTTTCCACAGTTGAAGTAGCGTACTCTTTAGTCTAGCAAGCTTTGGCCGACAAAGATCCAACTCCTGCACAAGAGTTATATCCAACTCTGGAGCCTATTTGGGCTCAATGTTCTTTTACTGAAATCGATTCGTTAGACTTAGTATTGCCCTCCAACGAAGTAGTAATTGAAGAAATGAATGGTCCGAACAAACCCTGAGACAATCTCCATCATAGATCATGCTTCCTCCTAAAGTTAAGTAGAATCAAAGCCAGAGAATTCACCTTGACTATGACTGGAGATAGTTCTTGTCCTATTAATCCCTTAGCTACACATGAGTTTTATGCCGAGGGTAATATGGAAACTATCGTTGAAACCATACCGATCAATATCTCCAAAACCCCTGGCATCGTGGAGAATATTTTCATCGGAGCTGATTGTTCTCATGTAGAGATTCAAATCTACACAGATCTATTTAAAGAATTGTGCGACGTTTTTTCCTGGTCTTACAAGGAAATGCTAGGCATTGATCCAAAAATATTCGAACATGAAATCACAACTTATCCATATGCCAAGCATGTTCGGTAGAAGATTCATCCAGTTAATCCCAGGAAAGAAACATCCATTAAGGTTGAAGTTTAGAAACTGCTAAAAGTCAATTTTATCTATCTTATCCATTTGACCCAATGGGTGTCAAATACTGTGTTGGTCAATAAGAAACAGGGCATGATTCGTGTATGTATGGACTTTTGTGATTTGAACAAGGCCTGTCGAAAAGATAATTTTCCCACACCATTCATCGACCAGATAATTGATGAATGTGTAGGTTGTGAGGCCTTCTCTTTCATGGATGGTTTTTTAGGATATAATCAAATACAAATCAAACTTGAAGACCAGCACAAAATGACATTCATTTTTCCATGGGGTACATTTGTGTATCGTAATATGCCTTTGTCTCAAAAATGTTGGAGTGACCTTTTAGCGGACCATGTATTTTTCTTTCCATGATCTCAAGCATATAGTCAAGGCCTATTTAGATGATTTAGCATATCGATCTCGCAAGAGAACTGATCATCCCACAAACCTCCGACTTATCTTTGAGCGATGTCGCTACTTCCATATTCACTTGAATCCAAACAAGTGCATCTTTTGCATAACATCAAGATGTTTGTTAGGTTTCATAGTGTCAACAACAAGGATCATGGTCAATCCTCTCAAGGTTGAGGCAATAATTTAGTTGCCTCCACCGTGCACAATCCTTCAACTTCAGAGTCTACAGGGCAAGGTGAATTTTTTAAGGTGTTTCATCGCTAACTATGTCGAGATCACAAAGGGTTTTATGTGCTTATTAAGGAAAGATGTTCCTTTTTATTGGGATGATGTCGCTCAATGCTCTTTCGAAGCATTGAAACATGTCCTCACAACTACCCCTCTGCTTCGGCCACCTAACTATAACACAGATTTCTTATTATACCTGGTTGCAGCAGAGTCAACCATCGGCATGGTCTTAGTTCAGGAAGATGATTTGTTCTCAGAATATGTGATCTATTACCTGAGTCGAGGCCTAGTCGAACCAGAACTCAATTATTCTCATATCAAAAAACTTGCATTGGCAGTAGTCCATGATGTTCAATGGTTCCGTCACTATTTTTTGCTTCGTAAGAACATCATCATTTCCGTTGTGAATCCGTTTCAATACATGTTGACACGAAGAGTAATAGGCGAAAAGATCAGTAGATGGATAGTTGTCCTCCAGGAATTTGACTTAGATTTCGTTTCAGTGAAATCCAAAAAGTCACTGGTCTTCATAGAACTTATTTCAGAACTTCCAGTTGAGTTAGGTGATGTTGTGCCCGAAGAGTCGCCTATTAGAGGAGATATGTTTTTGATCACATCTTTGGATCCTTGGTACAGAGATATACTTATCTATCTCTAGACTTTGAAGTGCCCCACCTCTGCTTCTCATGATGACCATCTTCGTATACACCATCATGCCAAGAATTATCTCATACTCGATGATACGTTGTATCGAAGAGGTGTAGAATGCATCCTACACCGATGTCTCACTCACGAAGAAGCAGTTATCATGCTTAATGATTTCCATACTGAAGCATGTGGTGGTCATTTTTCTGGGTTGGAAATAGCCCAAAAGATTTTATGAGTAGGTTACTTCTAGCAGACACTAATCAAAGATTGTATCGAATCGGTCAAGAAGTTCCACCCGTGTCAGATCTTCTCTCGAAAGATGAGGGCACATCCTTCTCCCATGTTTCCTATCATCACAATTGGTCCCTTCACCAAGTGTGCGATTGATTACACTACATGCAACCCTCCTTCAGCAAGGGGGCATCGTTATATCATTGTAGCCATAGAATAATTCACAAAGTGGGTTGAAGGTATGCCAATGTTTAAATATGATGGAGAGACTGCGACTCTCTTTTTGTTCAACCAGATAATAACAAGGTTTGGAGTCCCAAAAGATATTGTCACTGACCATGGTAGTCACTTTTAGAACCAGATGATGACCGAGTTAACATCAAAGCTTCGATTGTGGCAAGAACATTCGTCACCCTACCATCCCCAAGAAAATGGTCAGGTGGAAGTTGTATATAAATCTCTTAAGACCATCCTACAATGAACGATCAACTCATCCAAGTCAAATTTGCATTTGATTTTATACTCAACATTATGGGATTACCGAACGTCTGTTAATACTGCAACCGGTTTCTCACCTTTTCAACTCGTTTACGGGATGGAAGTAGTCTTGCCTATCAAATGTCAGATCCCATCCCTAAATATGGTAGTACAGTTATTGCTAGACACTTCTCCACCTAAAGAACGGTTATTATACCTTGAGCGACTCAATGAGCAACGTCGTGATGCAGCCCTGGCCAAAGAGGCTCACAAACATAAAATCAACTGTCAGTATGATCGGTCCATTCATCCTTGGATTTTCTCTGAAGGTGACCTTGTCCTGGTCTATGACCAAGATAAGGACCCCCTGGGGGTAGGAAAATTCAAACCCATGTGGTTCGAACTTTTCACTACAAAAGAGGTTCTAAAAAAGGGAACTTATCATCTAGTTGACTTTGAGGGAAATGCTTTGGCGGAGCCTAGAAATGGGCTCTACCTCAAGAAATATTACTCATAGGTAAGTCACCTTGGGTAACTTTTTGTAACATATGCATAGTCTTTGTACTATTACTTTCTAGTTTCTTTTAGTATTATGGACGTGTAATTTTTGATGTTATCTTTTGTCACTATGGCAGATGTCAAGTGAATTAAAGGTGTTCATTGGGTACGCAGATGGTGCTAGCCATCACACTTGGAGGCTTGCCTCTGCAACTTGGGTAATTTTCATACATCGAGGCCAGTTATTATCTTCTGGAGGTATATGCTTAGGTGAAACCACAAACAATGTCACCGAGTACAGTGCAGTTATTGAGTTGCTTCATGATGCCCTGTCATTTGGTATCTCTCATTTCTGGGTCTATTTAGACACTCAGCTGGTTGTGTCTCGATTAAATATAATCTACCATGTTCATGATTTGACTTTACACCGACGATTCCTTAGGGTACGTCTCTTAAAATGAAGCTTTGATTATATTACATATTTTCATGTTCCTAGGAGATTAAACCAAATTACAGATACTCTAGCTAATCAAATTTTAGACTGGCATCTCGCAGACATATAAAAAGACATACACATAAATATGTAAATACATTTTTAAAGGAAAATATGATCCATAAGACACAAAAAGACATAAAAATACATGTATAATATCATAATCATCATAGTACATAGGTGGACGCAAGCGCCTCAAAACTACGACCAATAACAAGTCATGGGGCTTATGCCCTCAAAAAATATATACAAGTAGTGCTCTTGGAACGTGAAAATTCTAGACTAACTAAGGTCAGGGCATGTAGGCCCTGTTGTAATGATCAACAACATTTTCCAAACGTCGAAACAGTCAGACCCACGTCCGTGGTGCCCCCACTACATGAGGCTGCATAGATGGTGGCAGAACCTCAGTCTCTACCATAGGGACTGTGTGGGTGAGCGAAGTAAAGTTTCGCTCGACTCATCTCAAAACCCTCTCAGCCTCACCAGTTGGAAGCTCTCCTATTGCTACTAGTACCCCTGCGGTGGGAGGTGCGGCCCCTGGCTGAGGACGATGCCTATTCCTCACATAATCCATAGGTCGCATTGGTCCCACATCTGCACATAATAAACACATATCTGTCAAATAATCTGGTGTAAAAAAAGTATATATATAAAAAAACAACATCAAAATTACATATGTTTCACAAAAAAAAAAAACCCGATGCAAACGTACCCATATCTCCTCGCTCCTCGCCTAGAGGTACCAGTATCTCAAGATCTCTCAAGAAATCAATCCCAGCATAAGGGTAATCCTCTATGATTTGGATCTTTCATGACAACCAAGCAAATAAATCATCATCAAAGGACTCATTGGTCCTTCCACCACCCTATCATGGCAGTAACATTGCCATTTGCAAACCACAGGAAGAGAGGCTTGATGTCCTCATACCACTACTCGAGGACTGAAACTAGGAACTCTTTCAAAGAAGAAAGAGCATAGAATCGTCCCGAACCCAAAGTTCCTCTGTGTCCGTGACCAACAATCTGTCAACTACCTATTCATACAATCTAGCAGTGTAGTGCTCCAGTCAAATATCTGTGCATTTAAGCACTGGACTGCACAGTTCATCTGTGCATAGGACACCTGATGTAGAGCTACAGAACCAGTCATCCACCCAATAAGCAACATAATCGCCTACAGTGATAAATCAGTGATCTTGCTTATGGGCACCTGTGAGCTTGATCGGTCTGTACCAGCCTCACAATAAAGTCCTATCAATTCCGATATGTTATGAGGCCCTGAAGGAAATGTCTGAAAAATGACTAGTTCCCCTCTCCTAGAGAGGCTAGTCAAAAAATATATGTCCTCTATAGTAGGCACCAGTGACTGCCCCTCTGACATAAAGGCCTCTGCGTCAGAATGCCAATAACCAACCAAGGCATTCAGTAGCCTAGTTTGTGCCCACATAAAAGGACATAGGAAGAACTTGAGCATCCCACATTGCATTAAGGCAACAATAGCATTGGGGTCTTCCCTGACCAACTCACTATTCTCCTCATGCTCTCTTTCCCTCCAGTGAACATACATTCTGCAAAAGCACCAAGTTTAGTATGGTTAACCCTTTCTTTTTTTTTTAAAAATCATTAAATAAAGGGTCCACGCAGGCTGTAATGATGACAGTCACATGTACACGCATGCATTTTTTCCTCTTCCCGAGTGTACACATGGCCTATCATAAGATAGCTCGCATGGACCTAGGGTCTACCTTTTGAAGGTCGACGCCCCCCAAAAACTTGAAACTAAAAGCATAAATAAAGATTTAAATTGCAAGAGGAGAGATTTTATACTTACTTGGTCTAGATGGATAGTCATTTCATCCACTGTAGCTCCCGTAATCACCACTTTTATCAATGGGGGTTTTTTTCTCCAGAGTCAATTTCCAAATAAAAAATGGTGATAATGAGTTTCCAGCTTCTATTTATAGATTTGTTGGCCCATTTTTTCACTTTTTTGGCTCCCCTTATCATTTTCTTTAAATTGAAAACCATTTAGAGTGATTCAAGAGTTGCGTTGGAAGGTTATGATCGGGTATCATGACATTTTTTCAGAGTTTTGGGTCACTTTTGACGGTCCGTGGGAAAAACCTCAAATGATCAACTTGAGCATATAGGTTAGGTTTCCACCCTGACTTTTGTATCTCATTGTCTTTATCCCTTTGCCATAGGATCGATCCCATCAGGTTGCAACACAGAACCATCATTGCTGCTTTAGAAGTGTCGCGATTTGGTTGTAGAGCTTACCGGAACATGGATGCCCTAGGTAGATCCTGGTTGTGTTATGACTTCCATGTTGTCACTAATGCATGTAGGCTCGGGATTCCTTTTTGTTTTTACTGATTACGAGTTTGAGCCTCATTTGGATGATTCCTTTTCACTCTTGACCTCACCCTCAGGACTCCCAAAAAACATAACCGGTCTTCTTTTAAGACCTTTTCAGACCCTCTAAACATGAAAATATTGTCGAGCAATCTTGTGGACTTTCACACTCGTTAAACTAAAATTTGAAGTCACGTCTATCCGACGGTAGTTTATGCCTTTTTCGGTCCGGACAGTCAACTGTACGAACAAAGGTATACTCTAAGGAACTTCAGTTCTCTAGAAGAGTACTCTCAGGTATCATTTTAACCCTTTTTCGGGCCTGAGGGACTAAATATACGAAAAAGGAACCACCACAGAGTCCATAGTTAAGCTCTTTTCAGACTCCCTAAAATTGAAAAGATCGCCGAGTGACCTTATTCTTTCACACTCGTTAAAATGGTCTAGAAGACCGTTCCTGATAGAGTCCATAGTTAAGCCTTTTTCAAACTCCTTAAAAATGAAAAAATGGTCGAGTGATCTTGTCTTACTCACACTCATTAAAATGCTTTTGAATAGATGTCTTTTCGGTGCTAGTTTACCCCTTTTTCAAACCGACTAGACTACCTTCGAAAAAGGTACCATAGTGGAGTCTCCTTTTACATTTTTCAGACTCTCTAAATATGAAAAACCACCAAGCTTACCTTCTCTGGGCTCATTAAACTCACATCGAAGGACGTTACCATTGTGTGTTTTATTAATTGCATTTTCATACCCACATCTTTGGCCTGATGCCAGATCCATGTTGCTCTCAACTGAACCATCTAAAGCATGCCTTATACGCAGGCCCTGTATCACTTTGGCTCTATGTCTTGACACGTTTGGCCCCTGGAGGATTTTTCCTGACTGTCCTTACTTTGAACATTAGTCTTGCCCTTGTGCCTCGAACTTGTATGTTTTCAACACTCATCCCTCCTTTGTAACGTAGCATTCTTTTATTCTTTTTCCAAAATTATTGAAAAAGACAAAAAAAAATCAAATATACCCCAAAAAGAGGAAGGGAAAAGTATTTTCTTTATTGGTAGCATAATGAGTTTCCCTTGGATAAAGCACATTTGTCTATTTTTTTGTCAAACTTTGTGATTTAATATGACCTTAGGAAGATGTTCTCACTACACAGAGTTCTGTCCTCCTCCGTTTGGTTATTCTTCCAAACATATGGAGAGTTTGCGTTGCCTCCTGCCTCATAAACTTATGTTAATGCCATGTTTCCTGAGTCTCATCATTTGTTGTGCTATTGTCCAAGGGAAGTTTTTACCAAGCTTGAGTCAGCCCCTCTATAGTTTGTCTCTTTCCCTCATGCCCAGCCATCCTGAACGTCCAATCAAGTTTTTGTTCGAAATCAATGAAGCCTTCAGTCTAATCATCAAGATTCTCTAGTCCATGACCGACGAGCCATCGAAGACCTCTAGGTAGTGAAGTCATACACTCATATTACACTCCTACCTAAGTTTTGAAGATTTTGAAGTTGTTTCTCGAGCTCTGAAGACCTCATCTCTAGCCATCAGGCCTTATCAACTTCTAGAACATGGATACCCTACATGTATATCTTTTTGATTTCGAGATGTAGCTCCATTGTGTATTGCTCATGGCTACACTTTATATAGTTATATGACATGGATCTATAGTGTATTTGATTGGTAGCCATGATTTTATTTTATCCCCAACATGGGTATGCCTGCCTCGATGAGAAAATTATTATTTTGTAGATGACACCTCCTGATTTCTGGTCCCTGGGCTCACTTTTTCGGCACATCGGTGAAGATTGTTAATGTATTTCAGCCATCAGATGCTCTTCTAACCTCACACATTAGGGGGCATCTGTTATAACCCTAATTTGTACCAAACATGCTTACCTGGCATCAGGCCATCTCATATTCCTTCTTTGCCAAAACACTGTTGAACAACTTTTCTTAAAAACCCCTTTTATAAAGGCCCACGCGCCCTGCTACATTACTGAATGTGTGTACACACTAGCTGACCCAAGACAGCCCACGTGTACCTACAAAAGCACGAAAAAAGGAAAGTTGTTGATGAAACACACAGCTTTGGGTAAGTTAACTAAACCTTTCGGCCATGCATGGTCAAACATTCGACCAAATACCTAGCTTCTTCTAGCCTATAAAAGAAGGGTTAGGGGTCCCATTTGGAGGAGGAGAATCATAGTAAAGAGACTATACCTGATTGAGCATTCTCTTTGTCCCAACCTTTAGCCATCCTTATGCAAAGAGAAGTATAGAGAAAAGCAGTTGGAAGACAGTGGAAGAAGAGCCCAGGACCAGGATCGAGGAGCAGTAGCCGACTTTATCATTGTAAGGTATCATTGTGAAGTTAATAAAAGAATTTATTTTCCCGTCTCTCCATATGATATTATCATTATTGGAATATTAATTGTATGATTGATTAAATCTCTAACCCATTAGTTCATAGATAAAATGCATGTGGAGTTATTTGTTTGTCTTTAGCAAATGAAGGTCATCATTGGGAGGAGATTTGCAGTCAAAGAACGACCAAGAACGAAAAGGGATCGACATCAAACACAAAGAATAAGGTACATCAACTTAATCTCTTGAGCCTTGCATTTACATATGAGTAATGGGGATCTAGGCATGGGATGATGGTAAAAATTAAGAATCTTTAGGTCATTTATGCATGCATGATAAAACCCTTAGTCCTAGTCTGTAGGAGGGATTTCCCACCCACAACACCATGTCTTTCCTCACACACTTTCAACTACATGTTCGCTACGATACAGGTACTGAACTCTTGACCTTCCTTCATCAAACTGACTCTGTGAATATCTCTAACCATATTCATGAGTGGATACAATGACAAAGGATGATCAAAGAAATCATTCCTGATATATTATTGGTGGAGTGGTTTACTAAATCACTTTTACCCCCGATCGCTCATGATGTCGCTATGGGTGGCATGGTCACCAAGGAAGAAACCATTGTTCAGGCTTAGTACTTAGATTTGGTTTATTCACAATTAGGTACTTTGTATGAGTTTCTTCTGAATGTTGCTTGAGCTAATGCCAATCCATCAAAGCCATCATCTGCATCTCATGCAGACGGTGTTATTGGTTCCATCAGAACTCAATCTACTTCCTAGTCGACCACACTCTCCTATACCTCCCCCCAAACTCAGATCTTTGAGGTGAATGCAGGTCAATCTGCCCCTTCACAATAATTCAGAGGTAAGAAGAAGGCAAAAAATAAATCAAAAAATACCAATAACAATGAACAACCAAAAAATCAAGCTCAAACACCTACTACCGAAAAGAAACCACAACGGAAACTGAAATTCCTTTGTATCATTTGTGGTGATGATCACTACACTCGAGACTGTCCACATCACGATGAAGTGGCCAAAATTTTCCACCAAAATTCACAAACCGTTGTGCTTACTCAGCCTTTTC